>ML677343.1:22187837-22340341 GCA_007922305.1 Dermatemys mawii | reverse complement strand
TGGCCCCAGGTGTCTTGATTGGTCTGGAGTAGCCTTTGTTTGGCTATTCAGGGAACAAGGACCTGTACATCCTGAGGCTGATATACCTGCCTTCTAGCACTCTCCTATATCCTTCTGGTCTGACTCCATCACAACATTTTAAACTGTGAGCATAGTTAGCCATTGGAATAGTTTACCAAGAAGGAGTGTGGTTAAATCTCCATGATGTCAAGACTGATTGCCTTTCTAAAAGACATTCTGTAACTCAATCAGAAGTGATTGGATTAGGATTGGGATTATTGGATGAAATTTGGTGGCCATTATTATACAAGAGGTTGAAGTAGATGATCATCATAGTTCCTTCTGGCCTTTACTGAGTTTTGAATGAGACCATTGCTCTGACTGGATTTGAACCTATAGGTGCTGACCCTAAGTTGTATCCGAGACTACTCTAATCTCAGATCAGCAGCTAGAGTGAAACTTTACAGTTGTTTAGATGCATAGGCCCTGTTCCTATGGAACCCTGAATTAAGGAAGAGACATACTGATATCAGTGGGGCTATGCTTGGCTGCAGATCACTGTCCATATAGTTCTCTTTTGAAAGATTAGAACCATAGTGCCTACTTTTCAAAGGGACTGCAGCCTAGCATCTCAATTTTATATGCAAATAATTCTTGCACATGCAAAAAGGATTTGTGAATATGAACTCGATAAACCTTTATGCAAGTCTGGTTGGTAGAAACTTCATCTATGGATCTGTTCTTGCAATCTGACAGGTGGGCAGACTGTTAGGTCCATGCAGAGTCTCGTTAAAGTAAATAGGGTTCTGTCCATATCGTGGATCAGATTGAACACATGAGCTCGAACTCTGCAAAAACTTATTTTGTGCATAAGAACTCATAAAACTTTGGAAGTTACTTTTGAAAATTTGCCCCATAATGAGATTAAAATGAAATACAAACAATACTTCAATAGCAATAAAATTCAATGAACATCCATTAATTCATATTGACTTCTGTACTCAATTGTACATTAAAACAATCAGAGGAAGGCCTGATCTGTGAAATTTAGAGGCTAATGTCTATATTTAGAGTTCTGGTTCAGTCCACTCTAGAGTTATGGAACAACTGTAAAGTTTGATGTGAACTTCCCCAGATTGTAGTGAATTTTGTTTTTATTCCATAACTCATCTCTGCAGGCTGAAATTCTTGTGATTTTTAGAGTCAGTAGGGAATAATTTTTAGATTATTAAAAAGTGTGTGGGACGACAATGGGCAGGATATCCTAGATGATTTGAAAGATTCATAAGATGCCTCTTATTTTCACTTCCATTTCTGCCATTTGAGCAAGATGTTGTATTTACATTTCTACTATAATGTGCGAATTGAGATTGTGTTGTACTCTTGTTAATTCAAATATCCCATGGTTTTTAATAACTATTCATATTCTGTCACAGATTCTTGAGCATATAAACAAAGGACAATGGAGATGACAAATGAAATTGCAGGACATTAGAAATGTCAATATAAGACACCTTGCTGTTAACTTTCACAGAATATATGAAGCATACATTACCTCATATGATTTGTTGTTTAGGTGGTAAAGCCAGTAGTAAGAACAGAAAATATAAAATAAATTTCATTTCAGTGAAAATGAGAATAAATGTAAACCTCTTTTCCTTGCTATTTGCATTAATTTTCACATTACACTGGATTTCATATATGAATATACAAAACAAACTGGGAACTTTCAAGTTGTGCAAAAGTAACCTCATGATCTTATATGTAATATTTTCGTCTTTCCCCTCTTTTTCCTTCATTTGTTTCCTCATGCTCATTTGTGACCTCTGTTCTCAGTTGAGCCAATTCATGAGTGCATGAAACCCCATTAGCTTTAATGGATATACCAAGCAGGTTCATTTTCAGTATCAAGCCCTTTTGTTGTAAACCTTTAGGAGTACAGAACACTACTGATATAGCACCTACCATAATGTGGTTCCATAGCTGATTGGGAACTCTAGATGCAACTATAATCTTACTGCTAACATTGTATTATATGTCCATTTATTTGGGCATCCCGCCTACATGCGCAGCATTGCAAAAACATCACCCTTCTCTCAACTTTCAGTTTTTAAAAGAAAAAAATTCTGAATGCCTTACACCTAAAGGTGGAGAAAGATTGGTGGGCATATTGTATATTTATAATATTGTTTATATCGACCACAACAGAATGTATCTTCATCTCTTGTCTTCCTTTAGAGAAACTTTGCCTTATGTGCTGGGTACATCGCCAATATAGAAATATGTGACCTGCATGCAAAGTTTTCTATATGAATTGAGAACACAATAGACATATTGGCTGCTCTTCAAATTGAAAAATGTAACCTGCCTTGAACCTGGACAAAACGTTTGTAATGAATTGGGCTTGGACTTTACTCTGATACATTACCACATTAGAAGCAGTTGCTTTTTTATTTATAGGTATTTAGTGGGATGATAAAGTAAACTAAAGTAAAAAAGTAAAAAACACTTTTTTAAAAAGTAGGATAACTTTTAAAAAAAATAAAAAGTAAGATAACTTTTAAAAATAAGATAACTTTTAAAAAAGTAACAAAACTTTTTTAAAAAGTAAGATAAAGTAAAAAAAACTTCTGCTCAGGAAAAACATAGATTTAATAATAGGTTATAAATGTTTGCAAAGAGCTTTGAAAATAAGTGCCTGATCGATTAATGCTTGGGTTAAGGGTAAGTGTATTAACATTTTGGGCCTGAACCATAGAATATTAGGATTGGAAGAGTTATCAGGAGGTCATCTAGTCCAAACCCCTGCTTAAAGCAGGACCTAAACCAGCTAAATCATCCCAGCCAGGACTTTGTCAAGCCTGGACTTAAAACCTCTAAGGATGGAGATTCCCTAAGTAACCAGTTCCGGTGCTTCACCACCCTCTTAATGAAATAGTGCTTCCTAATATCCAAACTAGAGCTCCCCCACTGCAAGTTGAGACCATTACTCCTTGTTCTGTCATCTGCCACCACTGAGAACAGCCTAGATCCATCCTCTTTGGAACCCCTCTTCAGGTAGTAGAAGGGTGCTATAAAATCCCCCCTTCCTCTTCTCTTCTGCAGACTAAATAACACTAGTTCAATCAATCTCTCCTCATAAGTCATGTGTCTCAGCTCCTTAATCATTTTTGTTGCTTTCCACTGGACTCTCTCCAATTTGTCCACATCCTTTTTGTTTTGGAGGGACCAAAACTGGGCACAGTATTCCAGGTGTGGCCTGGGCAGTGCCAGATAGAGAATAATAATCACTTCCATCTGCTGGCAATGCTCCTTTTAATATAGCCCAATATGCCATTAGCCTTCTGGGCAATGAGGGCACACTGATGACTCATATCCAGCTTCTCATCCACTGTAATCCCCACGTCCTTCTCCTCAGATCTGTTGCTTAGTTAGTCATTTCCCAGCCTGTAGTGGTGCATGGGATTCTTCCTTCCTAAGTGCAGGACTCTGCACTTGTCCTTGTTGACCCTCATCAGATTTCTTTTGGCCCAATCCTCCAATTTGTGTAGGTCACTCTGGACCCTATCCCTAGCCTGCAGTGTATCTACCTCTCCCCCCAGCTGAGAATTTGCTGAGGGTGAAATTCATCCCATCATCTAGATAATTAATAAGGATGTTGAACAAAAGTAACACCAGGATTGACCCCTTGGGCACTCCACTTGATACTGGCTGCCAACTAGACATTAAGCATTGACCACAACCCATTGAGCCTGAAAATCTAGCCAGCTTTCTATCCACCTTGTAGTCCATTCATCCAGTCCATACTTCTTGAACTTGCTGTCAAGAATACTGTGCGAGACTGTATCAAAAGCTTTGCTGCAATCAAAATTTATCACATCCACTGCTTTCCCCATATCCAGAGAGTCAGTTATCTCATCATAGAATATCAGGGTTGGAAGGGACTTCAGGAGGTCATCTAATCCAACGCCCTGCTCAAAGCAGGACCAATCCCCAACTAAATCATCCCAGCCAGGGGTTTATCAAGCCTGACCTTAAAGACATCTAAGGAAGGAGATTCTACCACCTCCCTAGGTAATCAATCAGTTTGATCAGGGATGACTTGTTCTTGGTGAATCCACGTTGACTGTTTCTGATCACCTTCCTCTCCTCCAAGTGCTACAGAATGGATTCCATGAGGACCTGCTCCATGATTTTGCCAGGGACTGAAATGAGGCTGACCGGTCTGTAGTTCCCTGGGTTCTCTTTCTTCTCTTTTTAAAATATGGGCACTATATTTGCCTTTTTTTCCAGTCATTTGGGACCTCTCCCAATCACCACAAATTTGGAAAGATAATGGCCAATGGCACTGCAATCAGATCAGTGAACTCCCACAGTAGCCTTGGACCTGAACCTGCAGCATTTAAACAGACAACACAAAGAGATGGATTAAACTCTCCCTAATATAGGCAGCATAGTTTCCATGGAGTTGCACATGTTGACTCATTAGTGAATTTGTCACAGATGGAGTAGTTTGCAAGGGCTTTGGGTTCAGGACCTTTTACTAGCACTTAACAATAAGGACTTACTTAAATATTTTGAACAAGCATCGAGGGCCTAGATTTAGTGTTGTATCTGATATACACTTCTTTAAAATTGTGAAGACAGTTTTGATTTACTAATATCTTTTTTTCTCACTGTTTTACCTATTATTATCATTGACTATTACAATTGAAATAAACCAGATTTTTTTCTCCCACACACATGTCATTTTATTAACACATTTGACTACACTTTGTGAGTAATCAGTTTCACTGTTTTCTTAGACTCATCCATCCACTTGGGTGGTATGGAGGAAGTAAAGCACCATCAGCAATGCCAATTCCACACTAGCCAGGGATTCTTCCATGTTGGGAAGGGTAGAAATTCACAGTCTTTAATGCTGGGTTTGGAAACACAAATCAGCCTTTATATGAGACTGCATCTGGCTCAATGTTTGCTTTTTCCATAACAGTCATTTTCTGTTCTAAGTTTTTCTTTACTCCCTGTAGGCTTGACCTTACTTCTGTTGAAGAAATGGCAAAACTCCCGTTGGCCTCCGTGGGATCAATACCACCGGGAGTTCATTTTTGTCCAGCTGTGATTTTTAATGGTGAAAGTTATAGATATTCCTCCTTTAAAACACTGCACAGTATGTAATATCGCTTTCCAGGAGGACAAGTCAATCAATGGGACAAATTTTGCCATTTGTTTTGTGCCTGGTCCTTTTGTATTATTGAGGCACTTTATTTCCAATAGGGTTTTAGTAAACATGAATGACATTAAACACTATTTCATCTTAGTATTTTACAGATCAGATGAATGTTTAGATATATGCCACCCACTCATATCAATGGGTCGGGAAATTGATTGGGCTGGCAGTGAAGTGGGGATAGTCCCAGTTGCAAGGGAGGGACAGACAATAGATATCTCCTTCCCCTGGGAGTCTGTGGTACCCTTGCCAGCTGGGAGAATGGGGTCTGATTCTGCAGTTCCCAAGGTTTAGCACAGTGCCGGGGCCATTTGAAGCCCCTTTTGGCTCTGTTCCAGCAGCCCTCCCGAACATTTAACCCAGTGACTAGTGGAAGGTCAGAGACTTAGGTTCAATTTCCCCCTTTACCTAATGTGGAACAGGGATTTGAATTTGAGTCTCCCACATTGCTGGAAAGTGTCCTATCCATGGGTCTGGGGGATATTATTGTCTGGAGTTTTCTCACTATCCCTTCTCTGAAGCGGTTCTACTTATTATAAATAGCCTTTGAAGTAGATCTTTGAACTGGGATCTCCCTGCTGAGTGTCCTTTTTCTCACTATGGAGAGTAACAGGTGACTCTCTGAGAGGTCAAGCACAGTCTATAACTTCTTTGAGAGATATTCTAACACCTGAGATATTTAGGCAGTGCTTAATTTGTGCCAGGACTCTGCCCCGGCACCTCAAGGCTTGGCAGTTCATAGCCCCAGCACCTCAGGGCTTGCTATGTCAGCTATAATATTTTTAAAAATTGCTTGAGTCCCTGCACCTCTTTCATTACAAATTAAGCACTGTATTTAGGGCAGTTATTTGAGTCACATCTCCCAGTAGATGGCTAAAAGAATCCAAAATCGATGTACTGGGCACCCGAACACCGGTGCTGAAATATATATGGACAACGTATCTCAAAGAACCAGATGCTGTAAGGTAAGTAACTCTTTCTTCCACTGTGATATTTCCAACACTCTGTAATCGAGTTCAGCAGCAGCTGTTTGTAGTGTAATTTCTCAAAATGATGCAAATATAAACTAGACTAGATTTAATGAGTGTTTGGAGGTGGGAGGTAAGAGAGGAAACTAAAATTCTCTCCCTAATTGAACCCTTGAAAAAAAAAAACTGCATTGTATCACAAATACCATGTACTGACTGAATTGATGTTACCCCTTAATGCTGCATTATGTGTTCAATAACATTTTTCTCATAAAGTTTTCACAAGGACACTGTTATACATAGGCAGGATAGAAAATCCTCGATGCTTTCAAAGTCTGTGAGGTTACAACGAACAATTACTTGTAAAATTACTGTATAAAGCTTTTCATAATAGAGATGTGAAAATCCTAGCTCTTTATTTGCAGTGATAAAATAATGTTTCAATGTGATTGTGTGCCTGATTCTTCTCCCACTAAAATTAGTTTTGTTGCACAGGCTGTACTCTTCATGTCCTATTGAAAGTCTGCCGGATACACAAACAGATGCTTTATGTGCCCAGCCCAACTCCCGCTGAAGTCAATGTGAGTGTTTACATTGATTTGCATGGGAATTGGATTGGCCCCCTAAGGGCTCAATTGTACAAAACACAGAGTACTCCCAGTTCAATCTATGGGAGATGAAGGTGCTCTGCAAATTACAGGATAGAACTCCTACATTTGTCCATGTTGTTAATTGGTTTGCATGCATAAATATTGGTGTATACATCTGCACTTGTATCTTGGCCTTCACTCTTTCCAATTTCAGCCCCTAAGATTTTTTTTTTTTAAATGTAACTTCTTTGGAAGAAAGGATAAATTATTCAAAAAATAAGTAAATCTTAAACTGAACGTCACTGAAATATTTACATGGTATGTATTCCTCCCCACAGAAATAGAGAAGAAACTTTTAATAAATTGTCCAAGTATTTACAGCTAGGTTGTGCTTTCAGTGCTGAGTAAGCTGCAGTGCATAACTCCAGAAATACTCTTGGGATGGTGCTTATTATGCCTCCTGCACCCTTACGAAGAAAATTCCCTCTCTGCTTCTCTGTTCCATTGTGAGGTGGGTTGGCTAATAATTTGCTGCTGGCCAATCCCTGACCAGGATTCTCTGACCACCTGACTGGATTGGAGCTGATCCCAGATTGTGTCTGTAGTCCACCCATTTGCTCCAGGTGGTGAGTGGCAAGTGTACAGGAGTATCACAAATTTGAGCATGATAAGGATAAAGAATGAAGATCTTACTAGTAGCAGTGGCAGCAAAGGCTTATCCTAAATATTTTTTGACATTTTCTTAAAATAATTTTACATGTACACAGTTTAGAAAGACTGCAAATACCTTCGTCATTTTTAACTCTGCATGTGTGATAGAATAATGATTCCCCTCTCCCCCAAAGACTTGGAATAAAATATATACAATGGCTCCTTTGACAGTTTATTCTCTATATGGACTATTCTGTTGAAAGAAAGTTTTCACACAATTTTTGTGTGTCCAGCTCTTTGAGCTCATTGCAAATCAGTGCCTCTGATTTTTGTATTAGATACTAGCTTAAAAAGACTAGAAGAATATAATTTCCTTTTCACTGCATAATTGTATATAGCTCATCTGTTAATCTACAGTTTTCTAAACAGAGGAATCCACATTTGCCTAATTCTTTTGAATTCTGACTGACCTTGCTCTATTCTCTCCACAAATTACAATACACTTTCCATAATACTGTGATCTAATCTATGAGAGGTATTCCAAATATAAGAATACCAGTAATAAACAATGTTCAGATATTTTCCTGTCTTTAACATTTGTCTCTGTGTATGATGTAAATATGAAACTACCATGCTTTTACTGCAATTAAGCTCTCAGTATGTTTTTAGCTATTTATACACAATCATCCCAAAACCATAAGCCAAATCAGGGTGTTAGAATATGATCACAGAAGTTACACTGCCATTTATTGTTATTTTCTTATTTCCCAAGGTCCCTGTATTTCCCTTTTCAATTCTTCACAATGAACTGTATGGGCAAGTCTCTTGTTCTCTTCTTAGCTTGTCCTGAATTTGGTGGTGATTCACTTCTTATGTGGATTGGTTGTCTTCCCTTCCCAGCTTGACCTCAGTTTTCTACAGTCAGCAAATTTTTACCTTCTCCTTGTGTCAGGATTGCCTCCCCACTTTGAACTTTAGGGTACAGATGTGGGGACCCGCATGAAAAAAGAAATGCCACCCCCCCCCCCCAAAGTTATTTTACCCGCTTGGGTTAAAATGTTTCCCCCCAGAATACAACTTCTTCTGTATCTGGACCTGGTACACTGCCACCACCAAACTAGGTCTAGGGTAGTTTGGGACCCTTATTTCCCTTTCCACTAACCCCCCAAACTTCTTCCTTTCCTGGGAAGCTTGAAAGAAAAAAAACAAACCTCGCCTGCTCCTGCGAGATGTGCCCAATTCAAAACCAGGATCTTACACAATGAAATACAAGCAGTCAGCTTCTTAAAAGAAAGGAATAAATCCCTTATAACTATTAATAGAATAGCATCTACCATAATCAACAAAAGGATTTAGAAACCAAACCTCTCCCCTGAGGCAACTTTCTCCCACTGTTGATATCTCTGCTGAAGCTTACAATATCAAGAAGCACCCAGCCAACCCTCACCACTGAGAACTCTTCAAGTGATAAAAAGAAGGTAAACTTACTGACTACAGTACTTGATAGAATCTATAGTTACAGTGAAAGATATAGCTGTGTTCATCCCATAGCTGAGGTGAACAGAGAGAGACCCAGAGAGAAACTGAAACTTAAAATCCTTTGTCTCCTAAGAAATTTCTCATTGGTTAGTTGTCCACCTCTCAGGTTACCTTTAGCTTAACCCCTTACAGGTAAACAATAATTCTAGGCTACTTCACACTTATGACACCTTGCATGTTGCTTCTCCCAGGTTATTGATTTAAATAAAATAAACAAAATTTGTCTGAATATTGATCTTTGTACACTTCACCGGTCTTTTCCATTCATACCAAGCTAAGTTCACTTCTAAGTACTTCTCTTATAACCAGGCTTGTCCATTTTCCACTCAAGCAGTTCTGCAACACCAATCTGCTTACTCCCCTCATGTGATGTATCAGATTACTCAAAAATCAAGAGAATGATATCTGTGGCTTCCTTTCACTTAGTTCCTTTTTTTCCCCTTGTTCTCTGCCTGAGAAAAAAATCACAGTCAGAAGGAATTCTTGAAAGCATTCCTAGAGATAAGTGTTTGTGCATTGTTGTGGTTTAAAAACAAAACAAAACAAAAAGCCCCAACAAGTTGCTGAAGAGAAAATTGCTATACTATATTTTGTATTCTGCTCTTCTTTGCATTTTTAGAAGTTTTACTTTTTTCCCTTTGTTTTATGGAGAGACAGAAACACATTTGTTTTTTAGATAACTAAAATTAAAGTATTTTTAACTGAAAAAAGGGAAAATGCATAAGCAGCTGTATCTTACAAAGGTGCAGCTTTTCCACACATCATGTCTTATGTGCTAATACAAGGATTTGGGATTATGGGATGGAAAAAAGGGATTGTTGCTATGGAATCTAAAAGCTATTTGCACTGCCATGTTCATGGAAACCAGAATTACAGCATCCATTCTGAAGGCTGTGTTTGTGCTAGTGGATGAAACAACAGGGGAATTTGTAGGCTTTCTTGCTGACTGCAGTAGAAAATTCATGCCTTTCTGTTCGTCACTGATGGCAATGAAAGTAATTATAGTGCTTCAGAGTTTTACCTGTGTATGTGTGTCACCAGAGTTTTTGAACATATGAATTATGAATGCTCTGACAACATTCATAATTTTTTTTTTTAAAAAAAAAAAAAAACCTTGGAAAAAGCAGAGTTAATGTCCTGGTGATTTTTAAAATAAAAACAAACAGAAGGGAGAAAAATGCTGCCCCACTGACCCCATTTGTATACATCATAAAGGAATAGAAAAGGGCACAAGTAAAAAAAGAAAAAAAAAGGAATCTTTATAGTTAATCTTGGAAAATGGAAGGTATCAATTTTCAAAAACAGCTAGTGATTCTGGGTGGCTAAACTTATCAGTGTCCAATTAGAAATATCTCAGAGGGGTCTTATCTTTAGGAACTGTTCAACACGTCTTCACTTTGTGAAAATCAGGCTTCTTCAAGGAGTGTCAAGCTGGGCACCCATAAACTGTGCCACTCAGTACTGAAAATGTTGGCCAAGTTTATTGAAAGCTGTGCATGCCTCAGAGTCCTGACATATACATTCTACTATGCTTTACATGTTATGTGCATATAGTGGTGACTGCTAGTGCACTCTCTGCAAGATCTGAGACAGATTGTTATGTAAGCTTACATTGAGCTGCATGACCATAAACTAATAACAGGAAAGGAAACATGAATGCCACTATGTTATCAGGTGATAATGCACATTTCAACACTATAAACTTTAGTTTATTAAAAGGTCAAAGGCAGTAGAAAGCTGACCTCTCAGAGGGATAATTCTGTTAGACCATTTTCTATTGCCAGGCTTTTCTCTGTGTTCCTTTCATTGCAATTGATTCTGTGAAATGAAGACATTTTCAATGAAGACATCGTTGTACTATATCAAACCAAATCATATTACAGAAAGCAGAATTACTCTAAAATGACAAAGCAATGTACCGCTATAACGATGGGAGAATAATATATTCCTCTTACCCATACAGTCCTGGGAACGATTTCTGGACTTGTATGATATAAATGCAATTTTAATTTTCAGAAAGTCATGTTCTAAATGAATCCAGGAGCTCTAATTAGTAGTAATATGTGAGTATATTGAAAAGCGAAACTCTCAAATGGGAGGCAGCATTAAA
Organism: Dermatemys mawii; assembly: GCA_007922305.1. Classification (NCBI taxonomy): domain Eukaryota; kingdom Metazoa; phylum Chordata; order Testudines; family Dermatemydidae; genus Dermatemys; species Dermatemys mawii. Next base: position 22,329,253 of record ML677343.1, on the reverse strand, counting down.
TAATGGACTAAATATAGTACTGAGAGTCAAACTTCTGACTTCCACTCCCGGCTTTGCCGTTGACTTTCTTTGTGGCATCTGGTTGAGTCTCTGCTCCTAGGGTTCCCAGTGCACCAGTGTCCTGTGTGGAGTTGAGCTCTCAGTGAAATACTAAAGTGAGGCATCAAGCTGCTATATAAGCAGGCCTTTAAACTATGGATTTTAGCAGTCTGCCAAAATCAAGCTCTATAAAACAAGCCACAAGCAGGAAATCATGATTTTCAAAAGCTTATAATTACCAGCATTTCACGGACCAGCAAAAGGCACTTCCTTGATCCCCAGGTTACCCTATCCCAAAGATCAAAGCTCTGCTATAAACAATAGCAGTAGAAGAGCTGTTCCCCAAAAGGTTGAAAGAATCTTCTATATTGGAAAGTTAAATGACTTTACAAGGGTTGCTCTCAACTCCTGATATAATTTCTAATTGCCCTCTTCATTCTTTTTGTGTGTAGTCAGATAATTTCTTATAGATGTCATGGTAGAAGTCAATTTTCAGAAGGGATTTTTATGTGGGGCAGGTAAGAGCCTTACTGAGTTTTTCTATTGACTTTACTGGACTTTGGACAAGGGTCCAAGTCAGGAAGAGTGGTATGGAAGAAAGTGCAGAGACTTGTGTAGAAGTGGATAAAGGGTTTGTCAGGGCTGGAATTAAAGTGGAACAGAGGTGATACTGGAGCAATCTGAAAGAGCATATAGATAAATGAGACGCCAGAGAATTAAGGATTGCCTTGTAGCTAATGATCACAACGTGGTGTGGCAGAAGAAGGGGAGCCAGTAGATTTATTGAAAGAGGCAGGTGATGTGGTCAGGATGAGGATGATGATCTTTGTAGTTGGGTTTTATAAGGATTGGTGGGGCAAGATGTGTGTTAGTGAGTTCATTGCGGAGAAGGAAATTACAGAAATCAAAGAGAGAATATGAGGATTTTTATCTAAAGGGACAGAGAGTTAGAAATGTGGGGGAAGAAATATTGGAATGTGGCCTCAGTCTAAATGCGTGTGGCATGAGAGACAGCGCTCCCAGGTGGAAATTTCAGGTGCTCTGTCTTAGGCATTGTTTTAGTTAGTTCATGTTGAGACATTCAGGAGGAGCTGTTGGAGAGATGGGATCATGATGGGCTGCCTCGAGTAAAACAGCCAAGAACATAGAGGACACACCCATCCTGTTAATGTCCTCTTGACCCACCTTTGTTTTCCTTTATGCTCTGCCCTGAGCAGTCATGGATTTTTAACTCTTTACAGATGGTAGTGTCCTAGCCTTGTTACAAAATCTTCCCCGCTCTCCCTCTCTCTGCACCTGCCCCCTGTAACTTTATATCTTTTGCTCCTATTTTTTTGTTTGTTTGTGGTCATACAATGTGGATATTCTCCCTTTAAAATAATGATAGCTTTAATAAGATCTATCTTCCATTAACAAAATATACCAGTCTCATAAATCACTGATACATCTGTACCCTAATAGTTTTGAGTAAAAACAATCATCAGAGCATCAAATTATAAATAGAAGAAAATGCACATCTTTTAAAATCTATGATATTTGCCACTTCTGCAGTAAAACTGTAGTCTTTATTGCCATCAGAAGAGAAAGGAATGAAATCTTTGGAGAAACATATGTTTCTCATCCTTAAAATAACCCCTTTCAGATTTCTGTCCAACTTTGATTCAACCTCTGATAGCTACTGTCAATCAAGCATCCAGCATCTTCCTGTGGCCAACAGAGCTGGCAAGCAGACGTGCTTGCATCTGACACAGATGCTACTCCCTACTATTTGGCTCACATGAAGGAAATACATTAGACATCTGCTACAACATTTGATTGATTTAATGTGCAATGCTAAGCCTGCATTAGAAAATATGCTAAGAAAATTGGATCATATTCCAGGAAGCTGAAATTAGAACTATGCTATTTTTTGTTGTTTTATATTATTCAGATAAGAGAAAACTCATTTATTTTATCGGCTTTTCAAAAAGAAACTGTTTGATTCTTTGGGCTTTGTTATTTATTGTTCACTAATGAAAATGCTGAACAGGGTCTTCAGAACACAAATAACAAAATACATTGTAGGCACATAACCAATTTCTATTTAAATAATATAAAATAAGATGTTCATCTTGCATTTGTTTGAGAGAGCAGAATCGGCAGGTTGAGCTGCACCTGAAAAGGAGTGTCACTTTGTCCAATGACCGATGGTATTCATCCTTGGGTGTGTGTGTGGGGTGGATTACTACTGGCCAGTCCAGCAGCTCTAAATAATGTAACCCTCTTTGTATTGTGTTAGGTCAGTACTGAGTGCTTCCAAAAATCCCATCCCTTATGTCTAACTCTTCTCCCAGTGGTATAACTTCTATTGATTTCAATGACCTCACTGCACATTTAAGCAGCGAGGGCTCTTGTCTGGCTTGTTGGGAAAGGTGTGTGCCTCTTTCAAGGCTAGAAAGCAAAGGAGTAGCTTTTGACTGCAGCAGCAGACCAGTTCAATGTGGGGACACTGATGACCCCCGCAGGTGACTGGAAGAGAAGGAGAACTCTACAGGTACATGCTGGTGCAGGAAAAGCCCTCTCTTTCCTGAACCAGGCAGAGCAGCACCCAACCTCCCACCTAGGGAAGCAGAAAAGCACCAGTTTTTGTCAGGATCCACTGTGGGCAGTGGAATCGTGGTCGGTCCTTTACTGGGGTGTGGGTGGGGTGCTGGGAAGAAATATTTCTCTTACTGCCAGGTTGGTCAAAGTGAAGTATGGGTGGTTTTTGTCTTTCCCATGTCAGTGGGAGGGGGAAGTTGGCGGGGGGGGGGGCATAGCACAGGGGAGCACGACAGGTCCTTGGTGGGATATGGGGAGGGGGCACCATGGGTGCTGAGGTCGGGTGTTGGTGGGGCTGGGGCAGGTTCCCTACTCAGCTCCTGGAAATGGCGACCTCCAGCTCCTAGCTCCATATTCTGCCTCCGCTCTGCCCCAAGTCTTGGTTCTGCAGCTTCCATTGGCTGGGAACAGTGGCCAATACGAGCTGCAGGGATGGTGCCTGCAGGCGGAGGCAGCACATAGAGCTGAGGGAAGGGAGTTCCTGTTACCCTTCTGGGGAGCACCCCCCAGGTAAGCACCACCCACTGCCCCACCACCAGGTAAGCACCACCTTGCACCCCAATCCCCAGCCCTGAGCTCCGCCACACCCAGAATCCTGTTGTGGGGGCTGAGGAGGCCTGAGACAGCCCCAGCAGCAGACAATGTGACTGGCCCAGATACTGCCCGAGCTGCTTAGGCAGCTTCTGGGCCAGTTGCAGGGGCTGCTACAGAAGTCACAGAGGTCACAGAAAGTCACTGAATCCATGATTTCTGTGACCTCCTTGACAAACACGAAGCCTTAGCTATACTCATAGCTGTAGGCATTCAAACACCAACTGGTGCATAAACAGCGAGAGACTGACATATACAATTGGGTACCAAAGTGTCATACTTTCTATTTTATATTCACTTGTCAAAGAATACAACTCTGGTGCATGTCTGGCCTCACTGAAGTCCACTGGGGGTTTGGCCATTGACTTCACAGGTGTTATGTCACATCAACATATCATCTTAGTGCACTACAGACCAGATTTTTTTTTAAAAAAGGAGCTCTTAAATAAGTCACCAAAAATTCTGAGCACCCATTAGCCCTGTGGGAAGACACTTGATGATTAACATCTTTAGGGGCCTAATTTTAGGTTATTATTTTTTTAATGTTTTGCCCCCCGTCCTATATGTCCAATAGAAAGTGCTGAAACAGTTCACTTTGCCTGATAGATTAAAGCTTTTTAAAACAATCAATTTGTTTTATAATGTTTGAAAATGAACAAAAATAAGTTCTTTTTTATTATTTAACTACAAAGTCATCAGCTCTCCTAATATTTCTAAGCATTCATGTGATATTAAAGCTGTAGGAAATTAGGGAAAGAACGCTAATGCTTTCTCAAAACAAAATTATTCATATGTTAATATTTTTGCCAAATGGCAGCATTTATACATGTTTCACTAAAAATAACTGCAGTCAACACAATCCTGAAACCATTTCCTGTCAATATTTTCATATTCATTTTTGTAGCCATCCACCAACAACAATACTGATGGGGGACTTAGTCCACTGCATGTGGAAGGGTGTGATTTGGCCCAGTTAAAATAGAAATACACCCCTGATTGTGTAATTACAAGGTAGGTGATCCGACGAAAGCTTATGCTCTAAAAAAATTTTAGTTAGTCTTTAAGGTGCCACAGGACTCTTTGTCACTTCAAGGTAGGTGATGTACAGGACACCATGCTGGTAGGGACACTGAACGGTAAGTAATTCATGAATTTTCACCTCTCAGATGTGGAAATGAGGAAGTACTGCTAGTCTGTGGCAATTTTTCTCATCTGCCCAGCATTTTAAAACTAGGAATTAAGTTGCTTCTAGTGATTATTTTTTTCTTAAGAGACTCACATTTACTCTTTTGTCCCTGAGCAATTCTCTCTTTTCAACAGTAGTAAAGATTTTATAAATAAAAGAAATACAAAATAGTCTGTGGTGTTAAATACACAGTATGATATTTATATTTTATGCAGTAAAGTGAAATGAGAAAACTCAATGTTTCATCTTCTTTACATGGAACAAGCATTTATGTAATTTAGGGACATATTTACAGTACAGAGCATGACGAGGAACCTGTCAGTCAGTCATGCTGAGTGAATAATAGACATTTGAGCAAACTTTCATGCTATTGGAACAGAAAATGTGACATGGAGCAAAATCAGAAAGCTCTGTTGAATGATAGGTATAAAAGTTGGCTAACTTCTGGGGCTAAATTTAATTTAGCATAATTTAGACACCTCTGAAGATATTCAGTTCTTTTCAAGAGTTAATCTAAGGAAGTGGATGTCTCTCGCATTCTGAGCGGTAATGCTGAAAATGCTCTTCTGTCACAGAAGAAAAATTTGAAAGAAAATAGATTGCACAGATGGGGTGACATATAAACTCATTTCTTAGCTGTAGTTCATGATCCAGTCTCCTCTGTGACAATGGTTAATGTTTCTTCTGCAGCTCCTACTTTGTCTTTTAAAACACCATGCCTCCGTATCTCTTCTACACGTTGTTAACATGCTTTCCCCACATCATCTTTTTGGGCAAGGGGCCTGTTTTAATGATCTGCCTTTGAAGACTAATAAATCCAGTGGTTTTCCAGAGGGGTCTCTGAGCAAGGGTCCCTATAGTTGATCACCCTGTTCATAACAGTGTCTTTGGTTATTAGTCATCAATATGGTGACTAACAACAGTGGCTCAAGTGTGGAAATCTCCCTCACATCCTCTGCCAGGAAGACTGAGGCAAATAACGTATTTAGTTTCTTTACAATGACCTTGTCTTCCTTGAATGTTCCTGTAGCACCTCAAGCATATAGAGGTACAAAGCCTGATATTGAGTATTTTTGAGTATTTTACTGAGGGGGTTTTTTTCTGTGTAATTTGGATGTGTTTTGCTTTTCCTAACTATTTTACCTTTGAATCTGTGATTTTTTTCCATTAAACAAATGCTTTGTTTATTTTTACCACAAACTAGGCCAGGAGTGGGAAAACTACAGTCTGGGGGCTACATCTAGCTCTCCAGACATTTTCATTGGGAAAAGGAGTTTCCATCGGGAAGTGAGGACTGGGACTTTCCCCGCTCTGGCACTCCAACTGAGGACTGGTGTCGGGGTCTTGCCCTACTACTACTCCGGCTCCTACACACAGGGAAAGTCAGGGGACTCTGCATGCTGCCCCAGCCCCAAGTGCCACCACCCACAGCTCTCATTGGCTGGGAACGGCAGCCAATTGGCCGCACCTCCGCATAGGAGCCAGAGGGGGGCCATGCTGCTGTTTCTGGAAGCTGCTTGAGGTAAGCGCCACTCAGAGCCCTCCCTCTTGCCCCTCTCCTGCACCTTGCCTCAGCCCTGGTCCCCCTCCCATCCTCTGAACCTCTCGGCTCTAACCCGGAGACCCTCTGCACTCCCATCCTCACCCCAGAGCTGGCACCCATAGCCGGAGCCCTCCCACACCCCAGCCCCCAATTTCATGAGCATTCATGGCCCACCATACAATGTCCAGACCCAGATGTGGCCCTTAGGCCAAAAACTTTGTCCATTGCTGAACTAGACTCTGGTGTGCAAACCAAGTGGAGTGCATACGCCAAAGTGAACTGATAACTGGAAGGAAGGTTTTGTTCCTTCAGGGGTGACTAACTAGAGGGGGAAGACTGAGTGTCGGGTAGTTAAGAACTTGGGGTCAGATGTTTGGGGAAGGCAGGATTCTTGAATTTCTATAACGAGGGTTAGGCTTTTGGGGCTGTGGCTTTGTGGTAAGTTGAGGTAGAAATATCTTTATTTATTTTGTATTATGTTTTGTTGACTGATGGTTGAGTGTGTGGCTCAGAACGGGGGAAATATGCTGCTGTTTTGGTTTGATAATTTTTTAATTGACTGCAAGGGTCCCTGTAGCCCAGGGTCATTGTTTTTCATGCTACTTTGTTTTAATTCAAATAAAGAGTTCTATCTAGGGGTTTTATCAAATGAAGCAAACTCAGATCTGAACCAAAAATTTGACTATTGTTTTGTTTCAATGGCAATCTATATCAAACAGCAAATCTGTAATAACTCTTCTAAAAACAAGAGCATATAGGCAGTCTGCTGAGGCTGTCCTTCTGAACAGATGCCTTTTCTAATCCATCATCTACTGTAACTAAGGATGGGCTGATACCTGCTTCTTGCCCCAGTCTTATTTCAGCAGTGAACTTTACAAATGCTGCCAGAGTGCACCTGTCATAAATCCTAAAAAATGACAGATAGTTATCAAATTACACTGGACTGAGTATGTCATTTGTTCAACTATTAAAGCAGTGAAAGGACACTCTTGTCAAGGGGAAAAATGAGTAGTGGGTCCAAAAAAAATCTATAAAATACACATATCTTATATTACATTGTAGTGGAGGAGCAGCCTTTATAAAAAGAGTGGATTAGTGTTCATGAATATTTGAAGAAGCAATGGAATATTATTTGTAAAATAAAAACATGTTCTAAATGGTAAAAATGGTCCCCATGCTATGCCTTCAATTTTCCAGAGCTATTTAAGATGGAGACCCTGTCTAATGTCCTAATACATTAACAGGAAGGCATTTGCTTCAACTGAATGCAAGTAATCCTTCCCAATGTTGCAATGATATATTATTAATATATTGTTTTTCATTGCTCTTGCTAAATTATTTTCTCTTGCAAAAGGATTAGCCAATTCAGAGAGGACAATAAAATACTGTCCATGTGTGTTTATTACTTACTGTGTCAGTTTTAGAGGTGTAATTTTTAGAGTTCCTGACTCCATCATTTTTTGGCATTCTTTCTTGTGTCACTGATAGATCCTTGAGAATGTTTTAATATGTTCTGTCATAGAAATGTAAACACAGAATCAGACACTAACTTGTTTCCATTGAAGTCAATGAAGCTATGGCAATATAAATCAGCTGAAGGTCGGCCCATAATATCTTTACATGTGAGTGAAATTTAAAAACATTGGGCCAAACCGTGTCATTATGTGATAGTCCTATTTACACTACATTCCCAATAAAGCACTCAGTCACTGTAAAACAGTACAGAGCAATGACAGACAACCTGAACCCTCAGGCCACACGCAGCCCAGCAAGATAATCTGCTGGTGCGCAATGAGACAGATTGTTTACATTGACCATCCGCGGGCACGCCCATCCGCAGCTCTCAGGGGCTGCGGTTCGCCATTCCCACCACTGGTATAGAGATACCTCACACAATACAAAAATTTAAACACTAAATTAAAAAAAAACAACGTAAAGAACAATACAGGAAATACAGAATAAAGGGGAAGCATCTGCTTAGAAGGGCTGGAAGCAGTTAAAATAATTCCATTTTCCGAGATACTTTTAGCAAGACCTTTCTTAGATAGAAAGAGAAATGAACTCAGATGGAGGTCAAGGGGGATCAGATTTCTTGCTGTGAAGAGCATAGCACTGGCCAGATTGCCAGCCAAAATAAGGTGTGATGACAGAATCTGTTAAAGTTAGGCAGTGTCAGAGCAATAACGCTAAGGGGTGAGGTCAAGTCTGCATATAAGTGGAAGATGCTGAGTCTGAGGATTAAATTTGGTCCATTGTTGGTTGCTTGCTGAAACGTTGACTTTCAGATGAGACTTTCCTCTTTCATTTGGAATCTGCTGGATAATAAAGAAACAAGAAATCTTCATCTAATCCATGGAAAATGCTGATAGAATTCCATCAGGTACCATCCAGTTTGATGTTGAAATATTACAACAATATCTGTCTGCTTCTGTACTATTGCCCAGATGATGAGGGAAGGCGATAGACAAAATGAGTAAGGTAAGAAACAATGGCTGCAAATTTCATTAATAAATAGAGTGAAAAATAATAGTGTAAGCAAGCAATTCCCTTAGCTGTTACATGTTTCAGTGTGTATAACCAGATAGCAGCCAAAGGCCATCACAGATAGGGGACTTTACCTGTATTAGAGGCCTCTTGCCAGGCCACAGATTTAAGCCTCAGGTCTTAATCACGTTGGACATCTTCCCTTTGCATAAAGGCCCATCCAAGGCAGTTTTTCAGTCTGTACTTGACCTGGAAGCCTTCCCCTTTCTGAACTTACCAACCACAGGACCTAAGCAAAACTTTTAGGTGGGTACTCAGGGGGGATAAGTTTATGCCTATGGTTATTGTGCTGGTCAGCCCCTACAGTTGCAACAAATAATAGTCCTGTTTTTAAGGTTTATCAGATGTTTTGGGGAAGAGGGGAAAAAACCTACTTCTTGGCCAATCCATAGTTGGGGAAATGCCTTCCTGACCCCAAAGTGTGACTTGGAGATAGCTGAAGCCAAATGTCTAGTCATAGTCACAAAATCAACAAGCCTGGAGTCAACTTTCCACTCTTGAACTAGACTCAGTTCTGACAAAAAAGGGAAAGGAGTGGTAGGAAACTGATGCCTGCTTCACAGCACAACAGCCAGTCTGAGCTCTGTCTTTTTTCACACAATGTACAGTCAACCTGTGAAACTCTTTGCCATAGGATGTTGTGAAGGCCAAAACTATAATAGGGTTCAAAAAAGAACTAGATACATTCATGGAGAATAGGTCCATCAATGGCTATTAGCCAGGATGGGCAGGGATGATATCCCTATCCTCTGCCTCTGTTTGCCAGAAGCTGGGAGTGGGCAACAGCAGACTTGATGATTGCAGAAGTGACAAAGAGTCCTGTGGCACCTTAAAGACTAACTAAAGTATTAGAGCATAAGCTTTCGTGGGCTAATACTCACTGCATCCGACAAAGTGGGTATTAGCCCACGAAAGCTTATGCTCTAATACTTTAGTTAGTCTTTAAGGTGCCACAGGACTCTTTGTCACTTCTGCAATTCCAGACTAACACGGCTACCCTTCTGACACTTGATGATTATCTGTTCTGTTCATTCCCTTTGGGGCACCTGGTATTGGCCACTGTTGGAAGACAGGATACTGGGCTAGATGGACTTTTGGTCTGACCTAGTATGGGCATTCTCATGTTCTTATGAGAAGGGAACACATGGCCCATCAACTCCCAGCAAGCCAGCCTGAAAATGGGTCATTCAGAGCTACCACTGACTAGGTATGCTGTTGGAGAAAGGGAGGTTTCGTTCCTCTTTCCAGCAAAGCAGGATGATTACAGATATCCTCTTCTCTGTCAGCCCACACAAATAACTTATCTGAGTGAGCCAGGTTGGTGTTATGTGTAACACTGTTGGACCTGACCACCCTACAAGAGCTAACAATTGTATTAACAGGCTCTGCAATTCCCATCACCCAGTACTAACTAGGACTATTGCATTTCAAGTATCAAGGTCAATTACACTTTCATAATAGCATGTTGTACTCCATAGGCTATAATATTTCAGATATTTAGAAATAATCCTTAAACCGCTCCTTTTATCTGTTGTGCTCACAGCTCTGATTCTGTACTTTGATTAGCCCTGCTCTTAATAGTAAATGCTGTCAACAATCAATAAATGTGAAAGAATAATGAAAACCACTGAAGGATAAAATTGTAAAACTGGTGTCCAACTGCATGACTGGGAACAGGATTAAACCTCTGCAGGTATGCTATGTCGAAATATGTTTTTTTTAATTCATTTTCCCTCATATAAAAAGCAGCAGTTTTTCATCAAGGGTACTTATGCTAAGCACAGTAAATACATTCTTAATCACATGATGGAATTTATTTTAAAGCTTTTTCAAATGTTCATGACCATAAAATAACTTTTTTTTAAAAAAAGCTAGTCTCTTACAGAATAGTAGGAGGTGTATCTTCTATAGATCTGGGGCCCTTCAACATTCTTTTCCTTGACAAGAGTGTTTTTTTCCTGGTTTAATAGCTGAACAAATGGCACAATCAATCCAGTATTATTTGGTAATATCTGTCATTTTGGAAAGAAGCTTTTATTCAAATCCTTTGCCAAACTGTATTGTTCCATTATACAAATGTATTAAGACTTCTTAGGGCTTGACTGTACCTGGTGCAAAGAGCACTTGGGGAAGTGCTCTGAACCCTTCCATGAACCACTCAGTATCATACAGGATCAAGACTATAAAGTGTAAGGTCTGTCACCTTCTTGTACTTACTGAGTCCTGCAATGCCTGAGTCTCTGCTGAGTCAAAGTGGTCTCAGCCACTGATGGGCCAAAAACCTCACCTGGCAACCAGAAGCTGAAAGGACTATTAGACAGGTTTGTACCTAATGAACAGAAAGAATAAATGGGCTCTCATTTGTAAGGTGGTATGGTCTGACAGTGCCTCCCATTGTCCAACCTTACTCATCCCTGATAACTCAGTGCCCTCAACCAATTTTCATCCACAGGCTACCTCAGATCCCATCTCCCTTGTACAGACCCTGTACTCTTGCACCCTTGCCCTTTTGCTTTTGGGTTAGCTGGTGGCCTGACAAACCTCCTTTAACTTTGAAGACTTTCAGCTGAAACCCTCAGACTCCTCAGGTTCTGGTGGATAGCTGGAATGTTTACCCAATCTGCAGTTTTTGAAATGGTTGCCAAGAGGCTTAGTGCTCCTTAAATTTGGCTCTCAGTGAGACAAATAATACTTTGGATTCTTCCATTCCTTTATGTTGACATCATACTACTATTCTAGAATTTTTCTACTTCTTTTTGTTCCTTCCTTCCATGTGCAGGTTGTTTTTGGGAAGTGGCATATATTTCTCCTTGTATAACTTCCTTGACACTCAGCATAATCTATTTGGCGTGTACATCATATATAAAAATAAAGCACCCTTGAGGTGAAACTTTTTGGATCAAGGTTTGAGACTTTTCATCTTTATGCAACATATAAAACAGTAAAAGGGTTAAAGGGAAATATGAGTGTTAGGTCACAATCAGTCATTAATTACAGAGTGTGTGTAATATGTTAAGTATGAGAATTGTATGTATGGTGCCTTGTAAAAAGATTTTTAATTTCTCCTTTCTGAATTTGTAGATAGACCAGAATTCTAGTCTTCTCTTGCCTACTTTTTATTTAAAAGACAATGACATTTTAAATGCATTGTGTATTTTCCTTTATTGAAGGTTTGATAGAAGTGGGGGTATTATGTTTTCTTATTAAATACCTAGCTATTATTACCTAGCTTAGCAAGACTTATATAAAGGTCAGCATGATGAATTCAAAGAACTAGGAAGTGGTGTACTTTATGTGTAAAGTACCTATTTCTGGGAAGCTTTTCAAATATATGTTTTTAATATTTTTCTCCCGTCAACTTGGCTCTGTGTCACACTGATTTTCCTACTAAGTCTGTCCTTTTTTGACTTGCAAATCTCTCAACTATCCAATGGAACAGACATCTCTTTTCAGTTTGAATCAGCAATAATCAACTGGAAACTCCCTTCAAGATTCCAACATAACTTAAGCACATACTTAAAATTCATACCTGTTCTAAACAGTCCTCACACGCATGATTAACTCAAGGCATTAGCTTAAAGTTCAGCACATTCTTGAGAGTTGTTGTGAAGAAAGATGTTTTTCTGATTGGGTATGAACCACAATCAAAGGTTGTATTCCAAATTAAAAGAGGCTGATCCAGACTGCAACTTCCTATCAGAAAATTGCCATGCAGTATTTGAATAATTAGCTATTTAAACTGTGTGTATTTATTAGCTTCTCTAATTGTTTTTCATAATTCATGTCTTTAAAATGTCTTTATATTTTAATTTGTTCTCTGTCTTGTATGCTGCTTTCTACTATCACACAACTAAATGCATTTCTTTCTGTTACTCCCTTAGCTGTTAGAGAGTTGAGTTATCACCTGCACAACTGAATATTAAGTATTTCACACTTTTTCCACCATACATTCTTTTTTCCCCCATACGTTGTTGATCTCTGGCCAATTTCCTTTAACTCATTTTGCATTCCTTTAAAGTCTGCATTTTTAAAGAGTGGAATTTTCCTCTCCTTTAAAAGCCTATTTGAGATAGGCCAATGGGAGGTTGAATGTTGAGTCTTGCTTATATGAGAAGGCACACTCCTTTACCATTACTTCGTGGCCATGCAAAATATAACGTGCAGAAGTAGTATGACTTACCTAGTATGCACAGTCTGACTTAGTAAAACATGCTTCTAGTTCCATAGTGCTTTCCCAGAGTTCTCAAAATGATCAATGTAACTGCTTTTCCTGCAGAGTGGAAAACAAAACATCTTGGAAGGGCTTACACAGAGCTCTTCACTATAGGGTTTTTCCATTTATCATATTAGCAATTTGTCATCTAAGCATTTTAGCTGCCTGTTGCAAACCTAGTTTGACAGTATATTACATAGATACAGTAAACAGTTTATATTTACTTACAGTGAGTGCTTAATTTGTAATGAAAGGATGCCGGGGCTCAGGCAATTAGGTGCAGGGGCTCAAGCAATTTTTTTTTTACTTTCATAACTGACACAGCAAGTCCAGAGGTGCTGGGGCTATGAACTGCCAATCGTAGAGGTACTGGGGCTCAGCCCTGGCAAGCTTTGGCAAAAATTAAGCACTGCTTATAGAAACTAAGGTGTTTTCCTTATCCAACTATTTCTCCTGAACATGCATTTCATAAGAGAAGATTTGGTTATGGAATGGCGTGAAATGGGGACACTGGGAAATGGTAGGGGTATAATTTGGATTCAAATTGACTAATGGTCTCAAGTTGCAGTGGGGAGGTTTAGGCCGGATATTAAGAAAAACTTTTTCACTGGGAGGATGGTGAAGCACTGGAATGGGTCACCTAGGGAGGTGGTGGAACTTCTTCCCTTAGAAGTTTTTAAGATCAGGCTTGCAAAGCCCTGTCTGGGATGACTTAGTTAGGGATTGATCCTGCTTTGAGTAGGGGGTTGGACTAGATGATCTCCTGAGGTCCCTTCTAACCCTGATAATCTATGATTCTATGAATTTAGGCTGATGGATTAAATGATCTAAATATCTTTAACATTTTTATTTAAATTCAGATTATAAACCTCTTTTGGTCATCATCTTCTCTGCAGACTATGTAGACTGATCATCTGGAAATTTACTTATCTCTGAAAATTATTTCTTTCCTCATCACATGTCATCTACAGATGATAGTACTGTTTCAAGGTTCTGAGTCATCCTTGTCTGTGTGAATTTACACAGACTTAGGATCTGGTACATGAGCCTCATCTTCAGGAAAAAAACGGCAATTATTGTCAAATCCAAATATATTCAAAGCTAGAATAACGAGCAATTTACTGAACTGAAACATTACTCTTAAATATCTTGGCATATTTAGTAGAGAGTGAACCTAATAAATACTGTACATGCTAAGGTAAACATATTTTATCTGAGGCAGATGTAAATTTTTAAGGGTGACCATGATGGCAAACTCCCATGACTCACCCACATACACTACCTCACTTGATTCAGCAGAAAAGATGTCAGTCTTGACCTCTCAATCCTTTTAACTTTAGAGCAAGCAAACTGTTAAGATGAAGCTTTAACTGACTGCAGTTTTACCAGTTGTAGCATGACTCTAACTTGACTGGAAGGATATGAGGATGACAGAAACTGCACATAATGGTCCTTGCACTTCTTTCATGGAGATGGAAATATACTGAGACCCTGGAAGTTAATTAAACTATCTTGGAAGGACAGTACAGTAGTGAGAAAATGAATCAAGGAGATGGCTGCACTGTGCAGAGCAATGTTCTCACTTTATTATGGCATTGTACTGTACTTAGGTCTCCATGTCCTGCTGATGTTCAGATGTTATTGCATATAACTGAGTGTTTTATTGACAATAAAATTGTTAGACTGTCTTGTATTAAAATAAGTCAAATAAATACCAACCTCTCCAACATAGTCAGAACAACAATGAATCCAAATGCTTTTGGAAATATTTAACAGCAGCAACTTGTTGAGGGGATACACAAGATCAGGAACAGAAAGGGAAAGATGAAAGGTCTCACAGAATAAATTGATTTTAATAACATAATTTTAGTGAAATGTAGAGAAAAAGCTTATTAGTTTATTCTGCTGTAAAGGTACATGTGAATATATTGCCGAACCTCACATCTCTGACCTAGAAAATCTCTCCAGTTTCTTTAGTCTGCAGAAAATTGAACTTTGTACAGTTAGAATGATTTAGTTATATATGGAGTTATATACTCCATGAGCTGTTACTGAAGCACTCTCTTATGGAAATAACAGTTAATTACACAAAACCTGCCTCTAAAATTGTGTCTGGAAGTTTTTGAGTTTTATTTAATTCTATTTCATACAGGTCTTTATACGGCCCTCATCACCAAAATATATGAGCGCCTTCTAGCAGTGTATTACTCTTAGAGGACCTGGTGTTTGTGCACATAGTCCTCACTTTTGTGTATGTAAATCTGATGGAGTTTTCTGGACTCCCCTAGGTAATATTTAGCATCCAGGAATGAGGATTTACTTGAAAAAAATAAGTTTGACCAAAGAGTAATATTGGTATAACATGTGCTCTGTCATTAAGTAATCTTTGGTTCCTTGATGATTGCTCTGCAGGGTGCTCTGGAGAACATCAGAAGACAGACGTGGGATGAGATGCATAGAGCTGGATGAGCAAAAGAAGTTCTCCCATGAACACTGGTCTTACCTAGTACTCGCTCGCTGGAGGCTTTGCTCCTGCACACAGTAGGACCTTTGCTCCTGCATACAATAGGTGCCTTTGGAGATAGTGGAGATTTGAGGAACAGAGGCCAGGGAGACATTTCCCCCCTTTTCTGTGGACCTGTTGATACCTGGAGAATCAAGACTCCAAATGAACCTTGAGAAAAGTGCAGACCTCTTCTTTCTGAGCCTTAGGCTGACTTGGGGCCCTCACTCAAGCCTTAAGAGGTACATTGGGATCCAAACTGACATGAGCCTTAATAGGATTTTACTTCCTGACAATTGGATATTTGGTTCATTGGAGGCTGATTTTGGGGGGTCAGATTTTTAAATGTTGTAGAAGATGAAGTAGGAAGACTTCATATTAGCCTGGGCATCTGAGGAGATAGAGGGAGGTAGTTCAGTGAGTGGTGGTGTCGTTTGTGCTGTGGATGCTTACCCATTAAAAGCTAGTCTGAGGATACAAATTCATTTCATGTAGCAGTAAGAGAGGCCACCATAACGTATTATTAGTGGGGTGGATTTTTTCACTAGAAATAGTGGGAAATGGCTAAATACCTATTTATACATATCTGAACTATAAAGACTCTCAAGTTTTTTGAATATGATAGTGACAATCACATGCTTTTAGCTAGGTGCACTTAACCAGGTATACCAATAGCAAGTCTTTTGAAGTTCAGTGTTTCTTGAAGTACATTAAAAATTACCAAATTTCTCTTCCTCTCCCCGCGTTAATTTTTCCTCATTTATATCTAATGAGGAAAAATTCATTTTGACTTCCTAATTTTCATCTTCTAAGGAAATTTTTCTGCATAGATCATTTTTGTGCCAAAAAAAAAAAAGCCATATGAGACTTTACAAATGCTTAGGGAGAATTTGAAAGATACTGCACCAGGACTGTAAAAGCACAGAAAATGCCTTCTTCAAAAATCAGGAGTGTATTAAATGACATCTAGTGACATGGTTCCGTTCACTCCTTGCAGAGGAAGACAGATTTTAGAAGAAAACCTTTAATCATTGATTTTTAGGTGAGCAGACTATTAGCTACAAGTCATCTGCCTAAAACAGAATTGATTTAAACCTAGGAAAACTAGATTTAATTATTAAAACATACAAAAGCCAGGAAATTCAAAGTTAGTTGACATACTATTCCTAATTCATATTGCTATGAAAAAAAAAGACTTAGAAACTCTATCCAATCCTGCATTATGCCAGAAGAGGGCAATAGGCCCCCATCTAGCAAATCACTTAAGTAGGTGCTTAAGCACTGTGCTGGGTCAAGGTCATATTATATTATACTGAATGACACAGTTACTGCAGAGAACTATATACTGTAGTCACCATTAGACAGTGAGTAATATTTTCTCAGTTATAGTAATATTGTGTCTGAGATGCCATAAGATTTTCCCTAAACCTACGATAGGAAATACTAACAGTAACTTAGATATCACTGGATAAATAATGAAATCGGATTCTATAGGACATGGGAAGTAGGCTTTTATGGCACATAGTTTTGTTAGTTTGTTTTTATTTTCTTTATTTACATTTGGAGTAAAATCAAACACAAACTGAACAACCTAAGACTTTTTCTTTGATTGTAGCTTTTGATATATAAACGCTTCACTCTGTTCTGCTGGATACATATGTACCTTGTACACGTGGCCCAGCATTTAGGCAATAGGGCCTCTAACTATGTTTCAGCAACTTAATATACACCCACTAACTTTTCCATCAAACGTTCCATCAAACTTCCTACTCAGTGACTATTATCAATGTATAATTTCTCTGCTGTAAATTTGGTGCTGACTCCAGTGGAGCATAAAATAGATTTGAAGACAATGAAAAATGCACTACTTTATTTCCCTGAGGTCTATGCTGTACAGTAATCTTTCAGCAAAACTAATTTTATAAATAGAGACAAACAACAAATTTAATCTCCAACTGCAACTTTTTTTTTTGTTTTTCTAAATTATTTTAATAAGTATTGATTTGCTGTATTTTGATAGGCATTTCTATACATACAATAGTGCTTGTGTGTCTTTTAAATCCAAGATCACATAAAATAATAATAATAAAAAACCCACACATTGGGTCCTTTGTGTATCAATGACCTCCTTGTTAAAATAATTTCAAGATTCACTATTGTTTTTATAGCACTATTTGTATTTAATTTTAGGAGGTTTGAAATCAGTAATGTCAGATGAGACCACTGGGGTGATGTAGCTGTTTGCAAACCCTACCTTAAGCATACAATCTTATATACACCACTACTTCCATGCTTAAACTGCAGCTGGTGGTATGAATGGCAGCTCATGTAGATGTACACATGCTAGCTGTACTCTAACTAGCTTGCTAAAAATAGAAAGAAAGACACTGCAATGCAAACTTCAGCACAAGCAAGTACACACCCGGGAAGGCGATGGGACAGGGTCAGCAGTAACGCTTGCATGGTCCATGCTGTGGTATTCTCACTTTTATTTCTAACATTTTAGCTAGAATGTAGCTAGTATGGGTAGAGCTAAATGAGCTGTCATTCACATGCCTGGCTGCATGTAAGGCATGCCCTTAGTCAATTAAATTATGTGTAGGAGTATGTATATATGCAGGAGTAAATGTGTGTGTGCATGCCAGGACCGGATTGTGTAAACAGATGTGACTTTACTCATGGGAGTAGTCCAACTGAAGCTGCTGGAAATATTTATGTGAAAAGTACTACACAATCATAAGCACTGTATTTGCAATCTTCAAACACTGCGTTTGTACACTCCATTTACTCTAAGATGGTCTTTATATGTAAATTGTACAGGCAAATACCATGTGTTTTAGCAAGACAATCAGTTCAAAAACTTGTGGAAATAAATATAACTTACACTGTAAATAAAGTGATCCTTCGTTACTTTACTTGTCCTCTGAACTGATATGTTCTAATCGAGTACATGAGGTTAATCCATTTGTAAACTGAACACATATATTACTTTATCCGATGTCTCACTAGAAATGTTCCTACCTTTGTCAGTACTGCAAGCTTACATTTTTTTTTCATGACTAGTTAATAATATAACTAAAGTATTTAAAGGACAAATGTCTGGATTAAAGAAACCAAGCACTTCCCGCAAGTCTTGCATGTGTTCAATAACTTCTGAGCAAATTTTGCAATCTACATATCCAAGCCACATGCATAAAGTTTCCAGCATGCAAAAATGAGTCATTTCATAACAACCTAACATGAGATTAACATAAACCATAAGATGTGAAAAAATTATACATTTGGAGTTTTTATTTGCCTCTAACATTTGAGCCATTAGAGTTCACATTTTCTATACTTTTTTCACAATCATGAGATCTAGAAACATACATAAAACCCTTGAGATAATTATATAATCACAACTCCAAGAATAAGAAAAACCCGTAAAATTTTAATACTTATGATAAAACCGTAAGCTTGCAAGACAGATGCTTTCTTATATTTAGGCAGCTCTGAAACACAATATTGCTAAAAAGTAGAGCCAATTGCTTCAACTGCATTTGTGGTCTGATATTAACTTTCAAGGGGCCAGATAACAAACTTTACCCAAGTTATTATCTAAAGACATAGTACTAAGAAACAAAAAGGAAGTATACATACCACTCCCTCCAAAAAGCAAATTCTCACAGCACAGAGTTCAGCTTATACCAAAGGTGTGCTGGGAAGTATGCCCCAAATTACCTATAATTATATTATAGCTTTTACAAGAAAATGTACCACGTACATTGCTGAAGACTAAAATTTACCAATCAACTTCTTATCTTCTCTTTTTTCTGATACCATGTTATACCTCTCCCTACCTCTGTTTTGGAATATTACATGACACCAGTTGCCTGGGAAGGTACTTCCCAACTTGTACCAAGGCAGAACAGCCATATTCTTGTTTCTGACAAGTTCCATATCTGCCAGTGCTAAGTGCTGAATTATGCTATACAGGGTGTTATCGGATATATACTTTGAAATGAGTGAACAGCACTGTGGGAAGAGAATAATTAATTCACTTAACATAACTGTCCACATGCTGAGTATAAATGCTGTGTACTATACCTGACACATTAGTATTAGGGGCAATAGATAGGGTAAGAATCTCTAACTGGACCCTGCTCCTTTGGGTCACTTGATATTTAAGGAGCCAAACTAGCTGCAAATGTGAAAGAGGAATTCTCTGTTGGCATAAGTGTGCCCTCTCCAGAGCCTGCAACTTCTGTTTTCCTAACCCAGTAAATAAAGAACAAGAAAGAGGGTGTGGCTGACCTCCACACCAGTGGCACCTTGTTTAGAACTGCTGATCCCGTGAACCAAGTAACCAGAACCAGCTCTATCACCACCCTCAAATTTCTTGGGTACAGGTGGAGATTAAATTGTTGTTATATGTTTAGTTCCTTGCATACATTTAACTAGCTACATATATCTCATATTTTCCCCTGAACAATCAGTATTTAACTTTGCATTCTATCTTTTTATTGACTTTTGAAAATATCCCTCTTAATTACCAATCAAAAATGACATGCAGTAGACATTATTTTTACCCCTTTGGGGACTTTCTCCTCTCAAAAATACTTTTCTGATAGTCTTTTTGGTTTATTTCTCATAACAGAATTCAGATAACATCTAAGTAATGGTAGTTAGCATAGGTGAGTAGCTGGACTATGTACTTCTGTTTTGTTTTACCATGTGGACAGAAAAAGGAATATTCCTTCATCAAATATATTTATACTCATAACACTGCTCTACAGCCAAAATGCTTCTGAAATAAATGTAGTCAAACTTTACTAATTCTGGGTCACTGAGAACGAAAATGATGCTTAAAATTGTTGATTGGCTCTAGTTTTCAAGATATGCTATTGGGTCAGTATATACGACCCCTGACATGGGAATGGCGGAGGATAAGTGAGTTATAAAGGGAAGGGATCTCAATTTAAACCAGAAATGACTAAAATACATCTTTGACTGGATCTATGAATAAATCTATGACTGGGTTTGGACAGTACTTGCTTTTTAGGCAAAACAATGAATGATGCAATCTGAAGCTGGTATTACATCATACATGATATGAATTGCATCATGTTATTCCTAGAAGTCATGGATGATGCAATCATAACAAAGCTTACATCACTCTGCTGAACAAATTGCCCTATATCAGCTCTAGAAATCATACAGTGTCGTGCTCTCTTCTTTGTCAGTGTTGGATTTTGCAAAGGGACACATTTCTTTTTAGCCAAAGTGAGCAGAGATGCCTCGAACTTGTATGAACAGTACAGATAAACTTCTGCTATGTTTGTGGTGAAGTGACATTTGCGTCACAAAAGCGCAGTATAACCACTATGGTTAAGAAAGCCTGTCACCTTTATTTTGGCTGTAAAATTGGAGACCAGGACAAGAGGGGGGCCCCACACATATTCTGCAACACTTGTGCAACAAATCTTCGCCAGTGGTTGAAGAGGAAAAGGAAATCTATGCCTTTTGCAGTGCCAATGATTTGGAGAGAGCCAACAGATCATACCAGCAATTGTTACTTCTGCATGGTGCCTCCAGTTGGGAAAGGAGTGTCAAAGAAGAAAAAGTGGACTGTGCATTATCCAAACATTCCATCAGCTATACGCCCAATACCCCACGGAGAAGGACTGCCGGTTCCTGATGCACCAGAATCATTCTCACTTGAGTCAGACAAGGAAGAGGAAGAGGATGAAACTTCTGGTCCTGAACCATCAATGTCACAGGACCCACATTTTCTCCCATCCTCCTCCTCTGAACCACACCTCATAACACAAGCTGAACTGAACGACCTTGTCAGGGATTTGGAACTACCCAAGAGTAAGGCAGAGCTGTTGGGCTCCAGACTACAGCAGTGTAATCTCCTGGCAGGTGATGTTAGGGTTTCCATGTTCCGTGACCATCAAAAGGATCTTGTCCCATTCTTCTTCATGGAAGGTGATCTTGTAGCCTGCAACAACATTGATGGTGTGATGGCAGCCCTCAACATCGTTCACGATCCAGATGAGTGGAGACTCTTCATTGATTCATCGAAGAAGAGTCTTAAAGCTGTTTTGCTGCATAATGGCAATGTTTTGCCACATAATGGCAATGTTTTGCCATCAATTCCAGTTGGTCATGCAGTCCATATGAAGGAAACCTATGATAACATGAAACAACTTTTGAGGTGCCTAAACTATGACCAACATCAGTGGCAGCTTTGTGGCGATTTGAAGGTTGTTGCTCTCTTGCTTGGTCTGCAGACTGGATACACAAAGTACTGCTGTTTACTCTGCGAATGGGATAGTCATGCAAGAGAGTCCCACCACATCAAGAAAGATTGGTCACTCCAACAGTCATTGGAGCCTGGGAGGAAAAGTGTTCAGCATCCACCACTTGTTGAATCAAGGAAGATTTTATTACCACCCTTACACATCAAGCCGGGTCTGATGAAGAACTTTGTCAAGGCCATTGACAAAACACAAGCAGCTTTTAAGTACCTCCGTGGAAAATTTCCAAGGTTAAGTGAAGCTAAGATAAAGGAATGTGTCTTTGTTGGTCCTCAGATTCGTGAACTTCTTCAAGATGATGCATTTGACCATGCACTGAGTGGCAAGGAAAAGACGGCATGGAAAGCCTTCCAGTCAGTGGCAATACATTTTCTTGGAAACAACAAGGTAGACAACTACAGGTTGTTGGTGGAAAACCTCCTCAAGGCATACAAAAGCCTTGGTTGCAACATGTCACTAAAGATACATTTTTTGCACTCTCATCTAGATTTTTTTCCACTGAACTGCGGAGAAGTGAGCGACGTGCACGGCGAGCGATTTCACCATGACATTGCAACAATGGAGAAACGCTATCAGGGCAAATGGAGCCCATCGATGCTTGCAGACTATTGCTGGACAGTGACAAGAGATGCTCCATTTAATGAATACAAGAGACAAGCCAAGAAGCGCCGAGTAGACACTGAATAGGACTAAACTATGTACATAATAGTTTTTTGCCTTTTGTTTCATAATATATTTTATTTATATAACCCTTTTGCTGATTTTTAAAGTGTTACATAAACAGGACAGGTGCAATATTATCATGTAAAGCAACCATAAACACATGAAAAGACCTAAGTTTACAATTTATGATTAAAACTCTACTATCTACACAATATACATAGACATAAAATGTAATAACTTAAATATCTTAGAAACAGTAGCCAATCAGTTGTTTTAATTGTCATATTTGAATTCATCACATCAAAATACATAATAAATATCACATTTTATCTCTGAAGGAGACGACTTCTAAAAAATTGTAGACCAGTGTAATTAATGTTGAGGTAGTGGTGTGCATTTCAGAAGTGTGTAAGAAGAAAGGGAAGTCCACTTACATCCAAGGACAAGATATGAATCTACTCCAGCCTACAGGGATGTAAGCTTGGAATGAGTCATCTTTTTTCAGTAAACATCAGTAAATGTCAATTTCACCATGCATGTGAGCACACACACAGATTGAAACATATCCATCTATGAAACCGAAATATACATATGTATATGTTTTATTTGCATACAAAGGAAGAATAATTTTGCTTGAGAACTTATTTGAGTTTAAGGATATTTCCTGTGTATATTTTGACATGTGATGTTGACAATTTGTATTTTAATGGTTAGATAGCTTTAACTTTTTGAATCTCTGTGTCTACTGTTGTTAAATAGGTGTCTGACCTCGCTCCAATTTCCCTCAGCTGTGAATGTTTAAATCAATAAAACTCAAACTTGAAAATAAAAATCTATAATGCGCATCAAAATTACATAAAAAACTAAAACTCAAATTCTCCTGAGTCTATCTGTAAATCACTTCCATGTGTCCTTGAGACCACTGGATTGTGAAAAATGTATCCTTGCTCACCTGTGGCCAGTCTTATGACAGTCCATGTAGGTTCAGTGTGGAGATACTTATTATGCCAGGCATGGGATTTGAAAGCCTCCTTAGCAGCTCCTATAGCCATGACACTTCTCTCTCACACACACACACTGTTAAGCCTTAATACAAAGTTTAAATGCTACACTAGACTGGTGCTCTTCTCCATGTAAGAGACGATAGGCATCATTTTAGAATACAAGGCCTTTATATAATTGTGTGTAGAAGACATATCCACCTCTCTGTATTTGCTGTAAATTGCTGGATTAGAATATTCAAATAATTTACTATTAAATTTTCTCTGTTAGAGCACCATATTCTCTCAAATATTTAAACTTATTTGACATCCATTTTACAGGAACAGTTTCAACTGAACAGAAAAACTAGTAATTAAGTCCTTTTAATAAATTTAGACATATCACAATAGGCTTAACTGCCTAAATTAAAATGTCATTAACAAAAAAAAAGGATACATAAAATTATGTCTCTTTCTTTCTCCTTCCTCATCCATCCCCTAAGAAATGTGCCAATGGCTCAGAAATAGCAAACAGATGAAAGACAAAAGAAAACCCTGAATAACAAATATTTATCAGATAGATGTCTCTTTTATCTCTACCTTTATATTCAAAGTATGAAGCCATTTCTTTCCTTATAGGTAATGCAGCCAGAAGTTAGCCCCACTCAACTTGGTCAGATATGCCTTTTGCAAATCAAGAAAGAGAATGGCACAGACATAACCTACATCTTGTGCCACACTGAACTAGTGAAATCATCTCTGTAAATGTACTGGTACTAATTTTCCAAAGTAAAAGAACTATACTATTTGTAAAATATACATGCTAGCCTTTTAGCCAAAGACTGTCTTTCTGTCAATAATTAAATTGGGTAAGAAGATCCAGGATGTCCTAGATATTTTTTAAATGTTTTGGTACACTTTATGTTTTTGCTACTATTTTTTAAAAAATGTCTCATTGCAATGCAAATAATAAGAGGTTAATTTGTCTAAATATTTTGAAAAATTCAGATGGGTATCCATCAGAACCTGGTGTTTGTGTAATACACCTTAATGAAAAAGAGTATTTTTCAGAACCTCATGTATTTTTTTTTGTTAAAATTGGACCTTTCAATAGCACTTTCAGTATCGGTCTCACTTTTATAATTCCCTTATAAATGCTGATTTCCATCCTTTTACTAATCTCTTATGGATCTACTACTGTATTAACATCCTCTGGAATTTAAATGAGATTTCTTTTTCCCTTGTGTTGACTGGACCCATATTGTCACTGTTTTTCTCTCTGATTCATGCCCTTTCTCTGCTCAGTTGCTAAAGTACAACCCAATATATAGTTTTCTACTATTTTCACTTAAATGATGTCTTAAAATTTATCATCTCTTCCAATTCAGTTAATTCATTTTCCAGTCTACTCTTTTTCTTTCTCTTATAGATGAATAGTTCTTTTAACTAAATCTTTAATGATTCCTAAAGAGTACAAGTCCCAACTCTGTAATTGGTATATTCGGATAATTGGACTTGTCTACTAGCTAGGTTTGCTTTCTGTATTAGTGCTTTGCATGCACCTTGACAAATGGATCAAGAAAGATGTTGGGTCCAAAATAACAGGTAAAAATTTTTAACAAAAGCTTCCATTGACCTGTTTTTGCGCCCTCAGGTAGCTCCAACAACCTAGCACTATTTGAATGACCCATTTTCTTAGACCTTCATTTTCTCTTTCCCCCTACTTAATTTGTTGTTTCATCTCTGGCAACACATTTTTTTCTGTGTTATGCGAGCCTTCAGCTATTTCTTCTTTCAGGCTTATATATCCAATAACCTATTTTGGTTTATTTGGCATCATTTGAGAGCCTTCCCTTAATTTTGTCTGTCTGGTAACATTTTGACTACTTTCTGAGACTACAGCATCTACAGTTGACAGGCTACATAATATTTTTCTTAGCTTCACTTTCACCACTGTTAAAATCAAAATGCTGGCTACTTCAAGTTGTTTTCCGCAAATCTCTGAAGATGCTTTAGAGATGCTTCTTTTTTCATCTTTATTTGTCCTGGAGCACTAGACACACCAGTTTTAGAAGAAACAGTCTCCACTATTGAATGTTGTATTTTCTGACCCTGAATGAAGGGTTCAAGGGCCCAGAACCAAAGTCCAAAAGCAAGAACAACCCATACTCTAAGAAGTGCCGAGAATGCTTCTTTCTAATGCCCAAGGCACCCACTGAGAATGGAAAGGAGAGAGAAAGTTGGACAGCCATGATCTCTCTAGACCCTCTGCATGGGTCTGAGTAGCAGATCAGTTCCAGTAAGAGAATACAGGCTACACTAGCACTGGTGTATTGTATATAATTGTGCTGCACATCAGGGAGCTGGTGGAGGCACAATCCAACTGTGATAATGCATTTGTGATAATGCCACACCCCAACGGTGGGCCAGTGCCTATCTCTGACAATATGGACCTAAAGCATTATACTGGAAAACAAACTTGCTACATCCTCTCCCTCAGCTGCCAATGTCAGCTCTCCTTGGTTTATAACCTTGATTACCAGTTGTCCTCTAGGGGACACCTTTTTTGGTGCAGTAGATCAGAATACTTTTGAAAAAGAGCTATTTTCAAAAAATAATTGCTGTGGAAGAAATGTCTATGTTGAGACATCTGGAGCTGCGTAATGCAACCCACAAAGGGCTTGATCCATAGCTCATTCAAGTCAGTAGAGTCTCATAGATTTCAATGGACTCTGGATATGGTTCAAAGCAGGCAGGAAAACTGGGGCCAGAGTGCCTAGGATATGTGCTCATCTGTACATTTCCCAGGCATCCTGGCTTCTGTGGAGTTTTGGCCAGAGTTTTAAAGCTGTTCCTACATAGTTGAAATCCCAGGAGAGTGTGGCAGCTGTTCCATAATTGTTTTCCCCCTGGGATAAATTCGCCCTCGGGCATAGCTGCAGTTATCAACCCCTTGTAGCCAAAGGGGTAAATCAGATATACTGGATGTGCAATAGATTAAGAATGATTACTGGTTTATGTAGGTTTGTTAGATAATGTTAAATTAAGATTTTATCTTTTAATTACAAACTTCACTCTATCTATTGTTCCTCTTACTCTGGGCTGACATGAAGAGGGTAAATTGTTCTCTTTGGCAAGGTACTATGTGTGGTTACAGCCCTGCTGCTAGCAGTTACTGACTATAATGATACTTTTTTTTGTACTTTTTCATCTGGTTCTAAACTAGAAAACGTATGAAGCTAATGCATTTTAATAACTGAGAAGCTGGCCACAAAACAAAACAAAAACCTAGGTTTTAAATAGTTCCATTTTTATCTTTTCTTGCTGGGACTCCATTGCCAGTTTAGTGACGCAGCCCATCAAAATAAAACCAACTATTATGAATAAAAAGAAAATAATCAAGAATTGTGAAGTTCCTAAACTAATTTAAAATGATTCAGAAAGTGTGGATAATGCAATGAACATGAAATGAAAAGACATTTCTACTTTAACCAGAGGGGTTCAAACCAGTATTTACCATGTTTTTTGTGCATGGAAACATTCTTTAGAATTGTTATTTAGATTTATATGTACCCTACCTATTAAGAGAATATAACAAATATAAGTAACCTTGTTTCTTTGGGAAGATGTGCAGTGCAAAAGATAGTCATGCCCTTACAATGCATTTTACTGCCTGGATCCAAAGCCCACTGGAGTCAATGAAAGTCTTTCTTTGACTTTAGTAGGCTTTAGATCAGGTCCTGTGACCATGGTGATATTTTGTCAATGTATGTAACACTTTTAATCCATCCATTTCAAATGGAATAAGCTGTTACTTTGGGCGAGGTTCTGCCCTTAGATGTGTGCACATGGTTCCCATTTAGTTAATTAATTATGAAGATCATGGAAGGAAAACACTCTTCAGAATAATGTGTTCATTTAAGCAGAATGCATATTGAAGTTTGAATGGCTGGTAAATGTTCAAAGCACCAAATGATTTGAAACAAAGGAAAAGAAAAAAAACCCCAAGTCTCATAATGGTAAGATTAAAAATACACCCTCAGTAAATTAAAAGGATAAAAATTAGCAACAGGCAAGTGTCTAACTTAAATACTAGTTAAATATATATGACATGTTTTTCTAGAGAGGTTACTAAACTAAGAGTGGTTCATTTCCTTTGATATTGAAGGAGCAGATATACAAAGCTGACAAACCAGGTTGCTGAATGCAGTTTCTAAAAAGTGACTGCAACAGATGCTCTGCTTCCAAAGGTGGCGTATAGATAGCTCTCTAGTTAATGACTTAATTCTCTCTACTTAAAGTGCAAGTCTCCAAAGTATTTACAATGAGATGGACATCTTCCTTAACTTCTTCCTTTGAGTAATTAAAAAAAGATGTAAAAATTTGGAAGGCAGAGTGAGAAAAGTAATTGAGTTTCAATTCACTTGACAGACAGGTTCACTGAGATAAACAATTCTCCCTTACCTGTCTTTGCATAAGGCTTTTCCCCCCACACACCCTCACCCTATTTCCCTTCCTCATTTGCAAGCTCAAGGACATCAGTCAAATGTAAGGTTCAACATAGCACATCCTCCCCACTATGACTGGTGGCTACAGTGCTCCTTTCTCATCATTCCACTTTCAAATTTGCTTAGCAGTTTAGACAGCAATTCAAAGCGTTAGCTGATTGTTTTAAAATGTATCTTTGGGCTGAGCACTAAAAAATTAATTTTTCTAGGTTTAGCTAGCTTGAGTTTAAAAATATTTGCACACAAATAATTGTTAATGTTCTCTTATTTAGTGCCTTAGTCCACTGAGGAAAATTGGACTACTCACAGTGCAAGGTATTAGTCAAGGATTACAAACTCTGGCTTTAAGTATACAGTATATGTCTGAGTTCTAACAGAAGCCTTAAGATTCTACATTAACGTTTTGAATACCTGCAACAGAGAAGTTACTCTAATTCCCAGTTTAGCCAACTAAAGTGGGAAGTTTATTCAATCTGCAAAAGTCTCCGTCGGTGTAATCCAGCTGTGTAATGTATAACAGTAGAATACTATCCATATTGATTCTACTCTTCATTTCTTCATCTCTATTCTGTCTATTAAGTTTATTCATACACTCTATGTTTTCATAGTCATTTATTTTATCTTTTAATGGCTTGCAGGTTTCTTCCAGATCCCAACATTACTAACTTCATATCTATATAAAATATTAAACTTTATAATTCATTTTCCATTGTTTCCAGCAACCACATTTTAGAACTACTTCTGATGGAGTACTTTGGGCCACATCCTTAGATGCTATAGGCCAGAATAGCTCCACTGATTTTAATAGAGCTACTCTGATATACATCAGCTGAGGATCTGGCCTTTCAGTTCTAACAACATCCATTTTATGGCATCACTGTCCACATTCCTTAGTATGCTAAAGCTATATAGGCTAATGGATTCTGGATACAGTGACAATCTGTGCCACAATTGCCCAGCCTTCTTGAGAAAAAATCTGTCCTTATCTAGTTCCCATGGTTCTCCAGAAACAATTTAAAGTAATGCTTAGAAATTCATATTCAAATATGTTAGATGTGTCTAAATCACTTCAGGACATCAAACAACTGCATTTTGATATCGCATAAAAGGAAGTGAAAAGATGAGAAAAAATGAAATGAATCCCTTTGATGACAATTTACTTAAGAAGAAGGGGGAAAAAACTTTTAAATAGTACATTAATTTGAACTGTATAGAGCATTTTTTCCTCTTACCTTTTTTTTAAAAAAGGTTAATTTAGGGATAGTTTTGAATGAGTGCTGCTAATTAGGAATTCTGTCTGTGTTCACATGGTGATAAGTGTTATAAGTGGCAGGTTGTTCAATGTGAACAGTGACTTTGCCTTAATAATGAAAACAAACATTAGCAGAAATAGGGAAATCTCTGGGCTGCAACAAAAGTACTCATTCCTAATCTGAGCTTTTCTTGTCTATAAAATACACTCACAGAGTGGAAATCTGGGAGATATCAGTAACACGCTTTAGTTACAAAATGCACTGCAGAGTGAATGTAATATGTAACATTAGCAGTTATACAAATCTATTAAATCTGGTCATAATCTGCATGTGGATGCCCGAGCCATCAGCCACAGTATTTCACTAGGTTTACATATGAAATCTGCCATATTACTCTGTTTCTGCCTTCTGTTCACTGTCCAGAACAAAGTTGGTGTATAGCACATCTCTCAGTTCTCTACAAAGCTTCATAGCACACTTTCATGAATGTAAACAGTCTAAAAGAATTGCTCTTACATAATAATCAACATTGTTTATAGAATGAACCCACACCATACTGGAAGTTTGGGTCTCTTTATTTTGTTTGTTCAATGTTTTCATTTGCTTTCCTTTAAAGAATGCCAGAGCTGTTTAAGTATTAGCACATCATTAAAAGATATCAGAAAATAATAATCTTTGATATGATCTGTATGTAACCAACAGAGGCACAGAAGTTTTAGTACTTTGTTACTAGAAGATAATATC
Organism: Dermatemys mawii; assembly: GCA_007922305.1. Lineage (NCBI taxonomy): Eukaryota > Metazoa > Chordata > Testudines > Dermatemydidae > Dermatemys > Dermatemys mawii. The sequence goes on along the minus strand of ML677343.1, from coordinate 22,299,604 downwards.
CCCAGTGCAATCTGCTAATGCATTTTGGATTAACATTAATGGAGCTCCAGTGTACTTATCTACGTTTAAATAATTTATGTTAATTCACACTTAGTCCTAAACAATGAAAATACCCAATGTTACTTTAAAAGATGGAGATGCACATCATCTGTTTTCTACAGCCCTAGGGATCTAAGGTCTTTTGGGTCATGTGGATACTGAGCCACCAGCTCTGTTATGTAACTACAGAAAGTCAGTGCAAGGTCCTCCCACCACCTAAGCCCTGCAGTGGAAAGTAAGTGGAAGAGGTGAATAGGGTGTTCCCTATTGTACAAGAGGCATAGGGAAGTGGAGTTTTGCAATGGTTCATTGTAAGTTTTCACAGAAGAAAATGTTTGGGACAGGAAATATGTGCAGAGGTAGAGACGGTTGCTACCCTTCCAGCCCCAAGTATAGTACAACAGCTGCTGAAGGCTGAATAGATGGATTCCATCTTCCCTATATAATTCTCCACATAAATCTCATCTCCTTAAAGTTGGAATAGAAAGAGTTGAATTTTGCTCCCAGTTCACATATTTGTGGAAAGATTTTGCAAATTTAAAATATTACTTGAATCTTCGCCTGTTAACATTCTCTCCTTGAAGTTCATATTTCTCATCCTCACCATCAGGCCTCTTCTCCTGCAATCATTTCATCATTCCTTCCACTTTGATAAAGCCTCCTGCACAACCACATTATTAAATTCCTTCTCCCACCCTCAGCTTCAGGCCTATTGTTTATTTAAATTACTTTAGTGGCTAAAATGTGCAGGTCTTTGATTTGCCGGTCCTCTAGCTCAGATTCTGCTGGGAAGTCTCTGCTGCCACAAGTCTGGGCACCCTCCAGGGAGGTCCTGCTGTTTTCTCACCAGGACACATGGTCAGGCCAGCTCTGTGGTTTGGTGTTCCAACAGGATTGTGTCCTGGAGGCTGATCCCTTGCTACTTCCTAGGGTCTGGAGGGAGCAGGAGGTCCTGACTGGGTCTTCCGCCTGCCCTGCTGCCACTTGCAGCTCCTGAACAGTGTCTGCTCCTGGGGCACTACTGGGAGTTCCAGCTCTTTGTCCCCTAGCCTTTCTCCTGTGGATGTGGAAAGAGGAGTCTGCTATGACCTGGTCCCCTGGCTGATGAGTCCACTATTGTCCAGTGAAGGGGAAGCAGCTGAGAAGGCAGCTGGTCCTCATTCCTGCTCCCAACTGCTGTCATGGAGGTGTTGCTCTAGGGAGCTGACTCATCCATTTAGTTTAGACCAGGTCCTTGAACTCTGTCCCCTTCGTAGCCTTTCAAGTGATCCCATATTTTTCAAACAGATCTCTTCTCTCAAATATGCTTATTCCACCGAGCCTGTTAGGGCCAAGCTACCAATGAAATGAGTATTTTATATAAGTCATTAGTTTGCATTCCTTTGGGGAGTGAGGAAGAGAGGGAAACTTGGCATGTTTATGCCAGCTGTGAATCAGTCACTGGAGTTTGTACATTTATGCCTGTTGCAAGCTGGGCTCATCTTGTAGGGATGTGGGAGAAGGAGTCCTCTTTATGTTTTGCAATCTACAGTCTGAACTGCCATGGCTTAATTAGTAATGAGTATGAACCAAATTCTCCTTTCCTTATTTGGGCAAAACTCATGGTCAGGAAAGAGAGTTCTGCCTGGGAAAACACTTCAGGATTCTGACCTGTGTTAACTGCTGTGTGTGAGCATGTGCATGAGGGAGAGAATACAAAATGCCTTTTTAAAATTCATCATCAGAGTGATATGTCATGCCCAGTTGCCTTCATCAAAGGAACATAATCAGTACACACACATCTTTGAATAAATACTGGATATAATGAACTTTTTTTCTGCATGATAGTGAGAGCCTTCATTTTCCTGGTATATTAACTGTCAGGCTAAGTATGATTCAACACTTCATTTCCATTTAATGATGTACATTTTAATGTATTGTACAATAGGTAATCAAGCTATGCAGAGCAGAGAGACACTGTAAATGTGAATGCTCACTTATGCTCACTCCAACACTAGAAAAAAAAATGAGAAGCTATAGTACAGTGCTGTAATGCTGAATATACTTTTTTCAGGCCAGATACTGGTATTTTAGTGTGGTGAATAATTATTGTTTTAAGATCAGAACACAGTGAGATCCACCCTCGACCTCTTTTTCCATAATGCATAGTAAGGAAATCTTTTGAAAACATTAGCCATCCAAATGTAGCTTCCTCTTGAACATTGCACAGTTTATCAGGAGGCATAAATCATAGATCAGTTGTGACACTAGATATGAAACTGGAAAAAAAAAAGTATTTATTGATCTATAATTAAATATAAGAAGTCAATTTGTTGACCTTGCTACTTCGGTTTGTTTATAGGCCCCAAAATTTCTTCAATAAAACATTATTTTTACTGATTTAAAACATATTGCATACTTTCCAAATATCAAATAAAAAATTTAAAATAAATAGTAAAAAATCACCTCCTGAAGGTCAATGTTGTATTTTAAATGAAGCATCTGACAAATTGGTCAACTCAGTGTTTTCAGTAAACTGTATAATTGTATTGCAGAGAAAAAAATATTGTAATCACCTGAAGTAGTTAATTCTGTATAAAGTTGAACCCTTACATATGGCTGGAATCCACAGATAATGAATTCACAGAAATCCATGTACTTAAAACTAAACTAATAAAATAAAAATTTCATTTCAACATAAAATGGTTCTTAATTTGTAGAACTAAACAATACGAGTTCAGTCAAATAATATTTTTTCTGTTTAAATACAACTTGATTAAAGTATATTAAAGCCTTAATTAACCTGAATTAAATGAAATGTATGGTGTTTTATGGTAACACAAAGTTTAAATAAACGTTGACAGATGAATTCAAACAATTACAAAGTTTAGTCTCACAAGTTTTCTGGAAAAGTAGAGATAGATACACAGAGACTGTACAATGCATATTTCTTCATTTAAATGTGAATGACTAATCTATAATACTTTATTATGTGCATAGATGTAATTTGTTTCCAACATATCTTGTTGTCTGATCTTACCTGGACAATGGAAAATATGTACTTGCTTAAGATAGGAACATGTCCCGGGTAAAGTTGTGGGTTTGGTTGTTTTTTTGTGGGGGAGAGGGATTCCATTCGAAAAACTTTTCAGCTGAAGTTCAGAATTGTAATGTGGAAATTCTGGTATAGTTGCTCAAAGGAGTTGTAGTTCAGGTGCCTCATCTTCTCATTCTCCTCTATGAGCAAGTTTCCTTGGATGAGCTAGAGTTTCCATGATGTATCATCATCATCTCTTTTTTCCAGCCACTGCAGTGCTTCATGAGTCCCAAGGCTGCAGTGTACAATGGGAAATAGAGTCCAGCCAGGGAACCTTGCCCATATAAACAATGTCACCTTAAATACTAACACATTTATTTGGGCATAAGGTTGCTCATATAGGGGAACTGTGGGGATGAGGTATACAAATGAAAAAACTTGTAGCGCTGTTGCAGTATTTCCAAATCAAATTTTGGAGAGCATTACATGTTGTTTTTTCTAATGAACTGTTGAAATTTCTGTAGAAATCAGATGTTTTGCTAAACAAAAACAAAAACAAAGGGTCAAAAACCTATTTTTCCACAGAAAACAGCTCTATTAACAAAGTTTTATGGGTATCCACTGATGAACTCTTCCAAATCAGATTTCTGTTCACACAAATTTCAGGTAATGGAGGCAAGGAAAGTGGTTCCACTCTGAATCAATATAAATATTTTACTTATAGTATATAAGCCCAAAGTTTGGGTGTATCTGATTTAGGCATATGGGTTAATAGGGAGATATCTCTTTATCAGACCCAATCAGGGGAGCTAGAAATGAGTTGTGTCTGGGTCATTGCTGCTAGGCAGATTAAGCACTCCACATCCAGAAGCTTCTGGAATTGGGTGTGGCAGTTTGGGGTATGCTCCAATAGGTTCCCCATTGCATAGTCAGATTCCACAAACGCAAGCAGTCAAGGTAATTGCTTTGTAGAAGGCTATGTGCCCTGTGTGCATAGGGAGAATCTGAGCCCAGGAACAGGAAGCAGGCTGTTGTCTCTAACTCTGACATATTTTGCAGCAGGTTAGTAATATTGTTAACCCTCTAACAGGGAAGCCTTGTCAATGCTAATTATTGGAAGGGAAAAATAACTTCTGTTTTTATTGTAGGTTTTGAATGTTGCTTTGATTTTACCCAAACTGTCCTAGTTAAATTGTCTCAACTAGTCTGAGTCACCAAACTTTTCTTTAAATGTAGTAATGGGGAAAGAATCATGTATATATTTTGCAACTGTCCTTGAGTTTAAGGAAATAATCAGGAGAGAAATAGAAGAAAAAGGGGGACACAGTCTTCAAAAGCCATGCTGCCCTGGGAGACTGAGGGTGTGTCTATTCTGGAGGTACTGAAGCCTGAGAATTATAGCTTTTGTGGAGGAGACTTGGAAATATTATTTATTTATTTTTTACCAGCTTGTTCTCTTTGCTCTACTTGGTCTTGTCTGACCCTGTTCCTATTAGACTGTCTTTGTCGTGGTACAATTGCTGCGAAGAGCTGAGGTAGTCTTTATTTCTTGCTCCTCAAGGGTACTCGATTTCCTTTTGCTTCTGTGTTCAGTGCCGTTCCAAGTAGTTATCAGACATTGTTCTATCAGTGTACCTAGGTTTGGTTGTGCAGGCTGCTGTGCCTCCCCTTTGGGATGAATACTTCCTGCATACAATGGTGCAATTTTCAGCAACGCAGAGGTGAGTAACCTGTTTGATTTTCAGCTGCCCTGCAACAACTTCAGTATCAGACACTGGTAAAGAGGAAGGACTGAATATTTCTTGTGTGTACTTGTTGTTTTTTCCATGACCCTCTCAAGGAGAAGAGAAAACAAACTAACAGTTTTGGGTAGCCTTGTGCTCCCTTTCCCAGTCCTCCAGGGTAGAGAGAATCAACAATATTATTGGCAATGAAAGGTAAAACCTTTAATCCAGTTTCCTAGGTGTTTACAGTGTAATTGCAAAGGCAATTAATGGTGACTTCACCTTCACTGTGCTGTCTTTAATATTTTGGATAATTAGACACTGGAGTTAATTGCACCATGAACTAAAGGGCAAAAAGCTCTCCCATTCATGTAATTGTAACCCCAATCAGGTTTCAGCAAGATTTAGGTTTACACTACCATAAATAAGAACAGATCTTGGCCCAATGTCTCTGCCCCAGAAACTTATAGGTGGAATTTGGGCTCTTAAATCCAACTTTAGGCACTTTGGCTTTCAAAGATGCCAAGTGTGAAGGAGGCCCATAAGCACTGGCTAACAAAGTGTTCGCTGTTCTGTAACAGCAAATTCTAGCAGGTTTGACAAACTCACTACGCCTAGCATACTACTTTCATAGTATTTATCCATAAAGAATATCATATCAGGTCTTAAATGAAAGCCGGTTTCACAATGGTTATGAATATCCCCATAAAATCTATGTACTGCTACTACACAAGGCTGTGTGTGTGTACACATACACTATACTCTCTATGAATGCACAGCTGAAGGGTTTCTGCCAAAGGATGTATATTCGCCTATCAAAGTTCACATATATTCAAGCATTGCAGCCAACAAAATAGAGACCCTGTTTACATAAGAAGTCACCTGGGGGATGGGAAGTCAACAGGTAGGCAAGACACTGAAGACTGAATCCACAGGATTTGTCCCGTCTGAAGATAGAGCATGAACTTTGGGGATATAAGTATAAGGCAATAATACACCCATTTATCCTGCACCTGAGGAAGTAATCTGGAAGTGTGGTTATATTCATGAAAATGGGATCCTAAACAGCCTTGCTTGGAAGACTTTGAGTGAGAAAGTTAGCCTGTTAAGTAAGTTAAATCTCTAAACATAACAGGCATGGTTTTGTTTTATATGTAACACTTCTGTTTCCATTTTCCTTATTCTCTCTCAAATCTCAACCTTTGATAAGGTTTTTCACTATAAATATAATTAGTGCTGTAATGAGGTAGAGGAGCTAATCTTCACTTGAATCAAAGAAACTGCTGTGTACATTCACCCCTTTGCAATAGCAAACCTGGTATTTCAGAGAGTAGGTGGATATCACAGGAGAATATTTCAAATATTACTCTGCACTGTAAACTCTTCTGCTTCCTTTTCTTTACATGTCTATGAACTTTGGCAGATGTCTTATCATAGATCCTCTTACCCCATATTGACTGGGTTACATGGATGGTTACATTGGGGCTTTCAAGCTGGGGCTTGTGACACCTTGGGGTTGTGAGGTTATTAATCGGTCACATGCTGTCAGCTTCCACCCCCAAACCCTGCTTCACCTCCAGCATTTAAAATAAAGTTAAATATGAATTAAAACACTTTTTTTTTTTATGCAGGGGTGGGAGTTCACACTCAGAGGCTTGCTATGTGCAAGAAGTCCCCAATAAAAAAGTTTGAGAAGCACTGGTTTATGCTATTTAAGGGTATAAAAATTAGGCACAAGAGGTAGGAAATAAGTACACGAATAGCTGAAGCTGCTATGAATTTTTTCAGTTCATATTCTACGGACTTCCACTCACTGCACATTGCTCTTTCCTCCTTCATGAGTTTGAGATGATCACTAATAAAATCGGAGCTCTTGACACCTGTTTTCAACAGCTTCCTGCACATCATTCTAAAACAAAACAAATTTAATGCTGTGTTTAATGGTGGCAGTGGCTATAAAGGTAACCATGAACACTTCTGACAGGATTGTTATATAGTATGTGCCTTGTATAGGGGACAACAGAAGAAGCTGATGTTGATCATTAGACAAGTTTCCAGTGGACATTTGTACAAAGAGTGACATCTAGTAACATGTCTTGCAAAAACAATGGACTAAGGCAGGTGACTGAAATACCATATAATATTGATTGCCACTTTAAATGATGCAGGAAAAGATCTGTCAAAGGTACACAGGGAGCTGAAGATCAGCTATTGTAGACTAGGGTTATCCGAGAGCATCCTATTCCTTCTAAAAAAAGGAACTTAGCTGATGGCTTGAATTGACCTGGAGGAAGAAGCATTTGACAAGGTGAAACACAGCTGGATAACAAAGTCACAGTGCAACTGAAAGCACATCCAGCAGCCTTTAGGTGCTCAAGAAAACAGTGAGAAAAATGTAACTGGATGTGTCAAGTCCCCATGCAGTCCAGTAACTGTGATTGCACTGTCATTACCCTCATATCCTCTATGCTACTGACACCTCATTCTGAAAGTTCTGCTTTCTTAGCAGTTAGTACTATTACTAGCACAGATGGTTTGTGGAAAAAAAGAGTGAATCCAACTCAGGCACAGAATCAGGAAAACTAGAAATGGAAAAAAATAAAAATAAAAATGAGATTACCTTGTCATTCCTCCTGCCAGTCTATTTGAGTGTTTTAAAAGGAGAGTGGGCAAATCTCCTGCAACACTGTATTATGTCACAAATAATCTCATTTCCTCCCCTATGTGTATTAAAATGAAGCTAGCTAACTAGAATGTATTCCTCAATTCAGAATCACTAACTCCAAAATCCTTAGTACAAATGTTAACTAATTTCTTCTAGATTTATCTGTTTGTTAAATGAGAAGAGGTTAGCAAATAGATCCATCAACCATTTAGATTCTACTTTAGTTCATATTCTATTTCCGAGCATAACTTCACCCAAGATTCAGCCCAGTGGTCAACAAATATAGTGCTTCTTTCAAGTCTAATACCTCATTTATGTAAGATGGAATAACCCCAGCTGCAGTTAACTAAGCACTTCTGAAATCTAAAGCACTCATGTAAAGTCCTGTAGTCTTAAAACTCAATTTAGATTACCTAAAATTTTAATGAAAAGCAGGCTGTTTATTTGCAGGTCTCTTTTGATCAAAGACTCACTGTTTAGCCCCTAAGGCCAGTCACTTTATAATCTACATTCACAATTCAAACTTTTTTTCCCCCTAATGCCTGAATTTTTAATTGCATCCTTTCAGAAATGTAAAAGATTTCTGTTTAAAACAGGATTATTGTGATACTTACAGAAAATCTGTACAAAATATTACATTAAAATAAAGTTAACATTGCAAATTGAAGCACTCAGAAATTAGAAAATGCCACACTTAAGGTCCCCTTATGCCTATACATTATGATCCAGTCTTTAGTTACAGAATGCACTCAGGAGGAGCAATTGCACTGGAAGCCCTACTTAATCCTAAAGCCTTGGGCTGGAGCATGCTCACTGCAGATGAACGACTAAACAATTTAATTTCCAAACTCTAACATGCCTTTACTTGGCAAATGATTTTCTAAGTCTTAAAAATTTGTCATATTTGGATGAATGTTCACTGAGCAGCAAAAGGCAATTTCTTGACATCACAAGGCTTTCCTTCCCCAAATTTCAAGTCTTTGCTACAGTGAATGGGGATGCTTCAAAATAAAGAAGTTTACCAAATTGTGTGTGGTGTTTTTTGTGGGGTTGGGGTATTTTTATTTTGCAAGAATAACAAACTGGTAAACAACTCCCCCGTACCTCATTCTTAGAAATGGCTGAACTATTTTTGCTGAAGCTTTCCAAAAAAATAAAAATATTCAGCCTGAAGCAAACACCTGGCATGGAAAATGTAAGCACAAACACTCTGGCAATATTATGTGCAACTGAAAACCAAGTATCCTAATGGAAAGTATTAGGCAACCTTAACTACAGACAGTGCTGCCAGCTCTGCGTACAGTACAATTAAAAATAGCAAAAAAATATAATTTGGTAAGAGCCACAAAACAGATCTTTTCAAATTACGCTATGATTTTAAGAGGATATAATTTTTATTTTTGAGAACATTAATCTGTTTTTTCCCCATGAGCCTGATCCAAAATTGATTTACTGTGAATTTATTGGAATATTTCCATTGACATCTTTGGATTTAGCCCCAAATACATAAACAACATTGTTATAAAGTCAGTGGAGCAGAAGAGAAAAGAATCCTAGAGTAAAATCCTAGTCCCATTGAAGTAAATAAGATATCTTTCATTTACTTTAATAGACCCAGAGTTTCAGCCTAGTGTTTTTTATAGAGAGAGAAAAAAGCGTATAGTTAATACTACTTTTAACATGTGTTGAACCTGTCTGAAGGTAATAAGCACATGTACTAGGAACAGCATATTCTGTTTCCATCAGTGCTTAGTTATAGACAGAGGCAGATTAAGATTTTTTTACCTTGGGGCCCAGGGATCCTGGAAGGTGGGTGGGGGAAGCATGGCCTCACCACTTTTTAACATTGGCATAGTAGCCGTGGGTGGGGTGGGGGAGAAGTTTATCAGCGCTCCCACTGCGAAGCACAGCTCCTGCTGGCAGTGCAATGGGGCCTTGCTCCTCTTCTCCCCCCGCAAGGTCCCACCCCCAGGCCAGCCCAAAGCGGGAGATGGGCAGTTGTAAGATTTCACTCAGAGAGCCTGGGCTGCTGCAGGGAGCCCGGGGCCCTCCACCTGCCCTGATGGCACACACTGGGGGTAGGGTTGCCGGGTGTCTGGTTTTCAACTGGAACTCCTGGTCGAAAAGGGATCCTGACGGCTCTAGTCAGCACGACTGATGTGGCCATTAAAAGTCCGGTTGGCGGCATAGTGGGGCTAAGGCCGGGTCCCTGCCTGCCCTGACTCTTCACAGATCCCAGAAGTGAGCAGCATGTCTCTGCGGACCCTAGGTGGAGAAGCAATCAGGGAAACTCCATGGGGTGCCCCCAGTGCCAGCTCTGCAGCTCCCATTGGCCGGGAACTTCAGCCAATGGGAGCCATGAGGGTGGCACTTGCAGGTGCAGGCAGAGCATAGACCCCTGACCCCTCTGCATAGGAGCTGCAGGGACATACTGGCCGCTTCTGGGAGCTGTGCAGAACCAGGGCAGGCAAGGAGCCTGCCCGAGCCCTGCTGTGCCACTGCCTGGAAGCTACTTGAGGTAAGTGCCATCCAGCTAGAGTCTGCACTCTGATCCTGCTCCAGCATCCCGACCCTCTGCCCCAGGTCACAACCCCTTCCTGAAACATGTACCCCTTCCCACATCTTAATCCTCAGCCCTGAGCCTCCTCATGGACCCCAATCTCCTGCCCCAGCCGTGAGTCCACTTCCACACTCCAACCCCCCCGACTCCATCCCAGTGTCCCCTCCTGCACCTCAAACCCCTCATCCCCAGACTCACCCCCAACTCCGTGCCCAGCCTGGAGTCCTCTCTTGCATGTTGAACCCTCTCATTTCTGGCTTCACCCTGGAGCCTTCACCCCCAGCTGGAGCCCTCACTCCACACCACACCCCAACCTCCTGTCTCACCCAGTGAAAGTGAGTGAGGGTAGAGGAGAGTGAGCAATGGTGGGAAGTGGGAGTGGAGTGAGTTGGGGGCGAGGCCTTGGAGAAGGATAAGGCAGGGATGTTTGGAAAGTTGGTAACCCTACCTTGGGGGTGGGGACATGGGCTGGGGTGTTGGTCTCAGGCCCCCTGCCTTCCTCAAGGGGATAGGGCCTTCGGCAGAAGAGGAGAAACAGGGGTGAGGCCACAGTGCATGTGCTGGTAGGCCCTCCACTTTTACACAGGTTCCAAGGCTCCTGTGGGGGCCCCAAAAGTGGTGAGGGTCTTTGCCCATGGGTCTATGCGTTAATCTGCCACTGGATATGGAAAAGATTCTACTACTTCATTTTCTCAGCATTATGCTAATTTAATGCAAATAGAAATAGTAAACAGAAAAACTGTATGGTTAGACAGACCATTAATGTGGGATTCATCATCCCAGCAAGAAGCTGCAGCTTAAATCTCATTTACAGTGAGATGCAAGGAATTTAAAATATGTATTTAATCATGGATTTGACTTGCCAGAGATATGGAAATATCTATAAAGGACAACAAACAATGTGTGTTTGTTGACTTGACACATTCATGCAATTTCATTTTTAAGTCTTTTTAGCTTTAACAAAGATAAGTAAACAGCTAGATTTATTGACTCTTTCTAGAAAACATTTGAGCTGTCTAATGATACTCAGTAGCACTACAGCAAAATGGCTTAACTCCCCCATAAGCTTAAACTGCAAAAATTTGACAGTATTGTGAAGGTTAATATCCTATTTACCTTATGGAGCGAAAAGCTGGATGACCCAAACAAGATCACCTTCTTATGGCTTGCTTCAAAGAGCTTGACACAGGCTAGTCTCCTTTGAGTAGTATTGTGATGCATGTAAATCATTGACTGTGATTGCCAAGAGGAAAAGGCTGTGAGCATAAAACCTTGAAATGGCAGCAAAAATCAGTCCAAATCAACTACTCTGATTTTGAGCCTGGGTTTGAATTAGAACTAAAATTATAAAGCATATCAGAAATTAGTGACATAGTAAAAACATAACTATGAAAGGGTATTACAGTGCAGCAGCATTAGCAAGCTGTGGGCCTCCAAGTAACGTGAGAATTTGAAGATGCCTTCTACATCTGTGACAACCATTTAGTCATCTAAGGCTGGCATGACTTCTGCCTCCCAGCTGAGTGTATTTTTTTCTCCAAATAAATATTGGGTAACTCAATAACTCCATCTACCTTCCTCTTCCTCAGAAACTCCTGTTCATAACCTTCTAAAAGCTTTTGTGGGGCTGAAATTAACATGTTTGGTCTCATCTAGAAAGTGTCTTGTTTTTATTTGATAGATGAATATTTATAATTTGTTCTGTGCATAAATGGCCATAACTTGTCCAGAACATGTAATTATCCAATTATTATTTTGCTTGGGACTTACCAAACAATACCATAAAACTGTTTTCCCTGTTCCCGAGGGAATGTCTAGGAAAAGCAGTTCAAAAAGAACTGCCTGAATCTCAAAGGCTGATCATATTTTGGGATGCTTTCTGGCTTAGTTAAGGTTGATCAAATGGAACATGTGCCTGCCAGATTTTCATCTAACAGTATAAGTCATTATTTAAATTACAAGCATTAATTTTTTTTATTCTCTCTGGAAACAGATTTAGGGAAGGGAGGACATTTCATAGGATAGAATGGAGGCACCTATTTTTAGTTCTAAAAAAATCGGATTAGGAGAAACATTCATGAGCTGGAACAGAATTTTATGTAAAGAGCTCAAAGAAGCTGTAATTATTAAAGGATTTATATTTGACCCATATATATGTTTTGAAGAGGTACCAGAAAGAGGCTATTCTTGCCGTTGGAACAATAGTTTCTTGTTATGGGACCATCTATTTAAGTTTCCAGATTTGTGAGAATTTAAAGATATTTCTACTGAGTAACTATGTTTCTACTCTTTCTAGGTCATATCAGTGGTATTTAGTCTCATTCTGCACAGTTTTTTCTGAATCTAGGATTTCAGCCTGTTTTCAAGATACTAGGTTAAATTAGACCACGATACTATATCTAGGCTCAGTTTATTGATAACAAACACTGTGAAATCATCCAGTTTCAATGGTCCACTAGGGTTTTAAATCTGTTGTTCCATGATTTATAGAAGTATTGTTAAGAAATCACCCCATACATATGATGGGTCTGATTCTGATCACATTTACAAAAGTTTTACAACAGTATAACTACACTGATATCAATTAAGCTATTCCTGAATATCCTAGGGAAAATAAGATTATAATCAAGTCTAAGATACAGGGTGCATCCAGGATAAGTTTAGAAATGTAAGATAGCTTACAAAATTTCAGCTTTTCTATACTTCCTATAATTTATTGTTGAAAGTACTTAGTTAGATGGCCAACCATGAAGTCCATCTTTCAAGCTACTTTAAATTTCAGCTATTTTGTGTCCTCCCTGTTTGAGGGTGTCCAGTTTTGATTCAGAAATGGGTAATATTTGAGTCATTTACTTCAAACTTCTCAGTGTTTTACAGGCACTCTTGAAAATATGCCCGCTATAAGAATATGCTCACCAGGTGTGTGTGTTGTATTAACAAGTACTCTGGCAAATTCATAATCCTTTTTCTGATGCCTAGCTACTATTTTGCACAAAGATTTCTGTAATATGGCTTCTAAAGTTTTTGTAATCTGTTTCTATGTCAACCAATTTCTGCCTCTAAATATATTCACGGACTTACTCAAAAACAATTGCCAGCATTTCTTTTCCACTCTGAGTATATTTTTCTTCGGTTTCAGTCAGCCCTTTGGATGCGTATGTCACTGAGATATTCATCTTGCAGAAGCATAATTCCCAAACTATAATAAATCGCATTTACTGAGATTGTAAACTCTCTTAATCTTAAAATAGTTAGTACTAGAAACATTTCTTTGGTTACTAGTTTCAGTTCCCCAAAATGTTTGGGAAATATTCTAGTGCCATTCTATATTATCCTCAATCAGTATTCTAAATTGATCATTTAATTATGGCAAATTAGGGATGAATTTTCTTAAATAGGTTAATATGATGTATTGAAAACTGTTAAAATTACAAGTTATCACTTTAAATTCTAAGCACTTCCAGGTTCTGCTTGCAGATTAGAGGCTTCTGAGGGAAGCATGGGATCTGGGTCCTCAAGCCAGTCTCTAAAAGAGCCAGTCTGGACTAAGGTGGGATGAGTTACGCCTCTTGTCCTTAGAGATCAGCCTGCCATGTCTCTCTCTTATTTGGTTGATGTTGGATTTCTTGTTTCTAAGAAATAAAGTAGTGTTATGTTGCAACCTTTCAGAGGAATATGTATGTTTGTTTTTTAACTCTATGTGAATGTTATGAACATCACAGCCATTAATCTCCTAAATCCTCCTTCCTTGGGGATCTTTCCTTTTCTTATTTCTTCCAGTTTACTTAGTTTTGATAAAATTTCTTGGCTATTACACGCTTATATACAGCTTCTCTTCCTGTTCAGCTAGGATGTGCTGTTTTGGTATACTTGAAGCAATCCCCAAAAGACACATTTCTACTGAAAGGGGAGCTGATGATGCAGAGTTTTGCAATGTCTCTATCAACACAGACCTGTCAAAATCATTGGTTTGCAACCAACATTAAAAATACTCTTGCACTTTGAAATCTCACCATGACTTCCTGAGTTGCCATATTAAGGTCTTTTTAAAAATGTGATTTCTGCATTATTCCTAAATACTGGCAGCAAATGGTGTCTTCCTCTTTAACTGTGAGTTTTGAAGCTTTTCCTGCCTTTTGTAAGATTGTTAATGTTGTGTATGGTATTTTTAGAATATAGAGTATTATTATTGGTTGGGTTAGATCTCAGTAAAGCAAACAAACTATTTCCTGGTGTTTGTTTGTTTGCCCCTATGTTCAAGGAAACCAGACTTCATACATTCTTTTTGTATAAACAAGATTGCCCTAAAGCTACCGTACACCTCCATCAAGTTCTCTTTGCAACTGGAGCAACCTGCAGGATGCAGGGGTAATAGTGTAACATAGTCTACCTACCTCAGGACATTTGCTTCAGTAGTTACATTGCTTAAACCCGAATAGTTCTCTCTGAGTGATTTATTTTTGGAATAATTAAGAATTCTCCAACAGGAACACAAGTTTGATAGGCAGGGATATAATCATGATAGGAGAGGCTACAGATTAATTCTTTTATTTCTAGAATATACAATACACATGGGTCTGCCATTTTAATGAACAACGCAAAATGAACAACTTTTGTTTCCTGGACTAGTCTCATGCTCTTTCTAGATTAACTTTTTATAAGTATGGGAAGGATTCATAGTAGGGGGATGGAGGGAGACACAGAACTACAGCTGTGAATTTTGTAAGAATGAATCTGCAGAAAATAAGTTACATTGTCAGTGCTCTAATCTTAAGAACCTACATAGATATAAATTATTGTCCATCTTTTATGCTTCTAGAGACATCTTGACATAATAATCCAATTACATAAGCAGAATCTGTGGTTCTCAAATCATGGGGAGTCATGAGTAAAGTAACTGAATGTACCTCTTCCATGTTAGAAACATATACAGAAATAAGTCACGTATTTCAATGGTTTTCATTATTTTCTTAAAGAAAAAAGTGTTTGAAGAAAAAATGTTTGCAGATAATTTCTTGCTATTTAAACTTTCAGGCCCTGTTTCAAATATTTTTTCTTCTTCCTATAATCCACCATCAGAATATCATTTTATATGATAAACCGAATGTGATCATTGCAAATTCAAATCCCATTGTGCCACTCTATGGTGTTCAGTCCAAAACTACATAGCACTGAAGGTCAGTAAACTGATGATAATTTTGCAATCCAGCTGGTCTGCAATGAGTTCAAGTGAGTGACCAGCATCACAAGATATGAAGTTCTGATGTTGAATGACACACTTTTTAAGCAGTTAAGGAATGTTACCCTTCTTACTGAAAGTTCTTAAAAACCTGACTGGAGCAGCTGAAATCTCACATCTATACAAAACCACTCTTGACATATTTCAGTCTATACTAAGGACTAACCCTTTATAGCACAAAAACTATACGGGTGGGGATTTAGTAATATTTTATGTGAGGATGGTTTTGTCATGGTGTATTTTTAGTGATGGTGTTAATGTGAAACCCCAAGACATCAAAGATAGCTTTTCTTTATGAAAAGCTGTGCCTGTCCCAATGTATGCAGTGATTGAGAATTTCCACCACTTTATTCAAAAAGCACCATTTTATCTCTGCTTGCTCTTCCCTGTTGAGCAATAATTTTGCACTCCTTTTTTTCAGCTGAAAGGATTAATGGGACCTCTTGACACCAATACGAATGTCACTCCTGTATTGCCTACTTCTGTTATCCCTACACTTGAGTCAAAGTATATTTTCTGTGACTTTTAAAAGTGACTAATGACTTACAGAGTCTTAATTTTTCATAGCCCAACTTGAGACGGGGCCACATTCTTATAGGGTGGATGCTCATTTTTTGAAATCAAGTCCTTTGTTCAAATTGGGCAACTAAAAATTAAAGTATCCAAAATCAGTAGTCATTCTGAAAATCTTGGTCATAATGTCTGCAGTACTGCTAAATATAGCTGTCTGATCCTGGGAAAATATTTTTTTTAGAATATGAAATCCTCAGTGATAGCAGTTTGCTTCCTCTTGTTGCTGAAAAATCTTTCTAATTTGTGTTCGTGTTCAATGTATTTTGGAATATACTTATGGAAGTACCTATAGGATCTTGCCAGAACTGGGAAATGGAATAATATTAAAAAAGGTAACAGCCTATGAAACTTAATAGATTTGCCTTCCTGAAACCACCTTTGATTGGTCATATTTGTACTCTGTTGTGGTGTATTCTGATTCAGTGATGAAGTTATAATGAATTTTTCTGCCCCATGTCAGTGTAAAATATATTTTACTGTTAAAATGATAAATTCTATGTGAAATAGATCTGAGTAGCACATAAAGGATAATCTCTGTATTATACAGATAATTGTTTAACGTGCATCCTGAGGATAAATGTGTGTAGATGAAAGCTCAAAGAGATAGAAATGGTAAAATAAATTACAAACAAGTGCCTAAAATATGTATTGTGTAGTTGTTTTCTTAAGAGGCCTATCAACTTGGAAAAAATAGAAAGTTTGAATGTTAGAGTTCTTCAAAAAGGTACTTGCTGTTCAGCATTTGTTTGATTTTTTTAAAGGGTTCCCAAATCTTTTGGTTCATCATATCTCCAAAATAGCATGGTCTACAAATTCTACAGGTGTTCTGTTGGCTTTGCTGAACAAAAGTGCTTTTTTTGGGAATTGGCATGTTAGTGGGGAAGTTAAAGCTATAATGAAATATCTGTCATGTATACAGAGCATGTTTAAATATATAAGATGAATAAACCTTTATAAATGTGAACTGTCAGCTTCTGGCTTTGCTGCAGAGCCTCTTGAGCTGAACCAGAGGAAGATACAGATTTTTGGAAAGGCAGATAATAAGGATAGGAGATTAGAGAGAAATGATGAGGAGCAGCAGTGTGGGGAATTGATGTACAGAAGTAATGGAGCAGGGGTTGAAAGGATATCAGTTTGAAGAATGACATGTTGCCCAAGTGTCAGAGTGGGGTAACACATGGGGAAGTAGGGGAGGGAGTGCATGGAGTGGGGACAGTAAACTGGTTGGGTATGTGTCCAGAGACTAGAGAGTACAGAGGGGATATAGAACTTGGGCTAGGGGTCAAAAGGTATTAAGAACAAAGAACAGAAGTGAAGGGTGAGGAAGGTGTTGCAGGAAACCCAGGTTACGCAAGGAGGTGATGAATGGTGCTAGGTGGATGCAAGGCAGTGGGTCAAAAGATGGAAGGTTGTGCAGGATGCTATAAGGCATGGAAAAAGAGAAGGGACATAAAGGTTAACAAAGTTTAGAGGGGTGTGGGTAAAGGATGGAATGGGTCACAGTAAATTCTTCAGCATATGAGGAAACATGGAGGAAGTGGACTTTTGGAAGGAGAGGTGCAGGGAACTGTGGGAGGCCTAGTGGAGGAATACAGAGATACACAAAGCTTAGGGGAATGGGAAAGGGTGGAATATATGGATATATTGTATAATACCCAGTGGGTTTTTCAGTCTTCATAAATGCAAAATATCCACTGAAGTCAATAAGTATTTTATGGATAAAGAATGTAGGATTAGCCCCATGCAATATATCTTTGTAATTTAGCCCTTTCAATAGAGTTATTTACTGCAGTATAAATGAGAACAGAATTTGCCCATAAAGTTGTTTAGCTGTACTGTCTACTATTCTTCATCTTGACTATAACGAAGTATTTGTTTTCCTGTCCACCCATCTGTTTTTTTGACAGGACACATTATACCTCGTGTCAAACATTAAAATGTCTCAAATTTAAGGGTCCAAAAAAACAACAAAAGAGACATTTAGCAAACAAATGTGGATTGCAATAAATACTTTACATCTGTTTTGTCTGATGTAATATTAATCGGGTATGTTCATATAAAAGCTACAACTCACCTACAGAGGAGGTGACAAAAGGATAAAGAGAACGAGTGCTTTGAAAGGATTCTATTTATATTCTTCTTAGTATTCAAGTTGCTTGTGATGAATAAATCACACTGGGTAACTGTAAACAATCTGAAAGACCTCTAGCTTACTCCATGCATTGCAAATAAAATGTTAATGAAACATCATCAGGAAAAGAATAGAGAGAAAAAAATTAGAGTGAGTGTTTACACTAGTTGAGTCTGCTTCAGAGCCCTCAGTTTCTAATTTCTGATTAATATTAATCTTTATTAAGTCAATGACAAAATCTCATGTTTTGACATGAGACTCCTGCACTTAAATTAAGGCCATTAATTATTAAATTGTTGACACAATTTACACTTGAATTCAAATTCTGCCATCCCATGCAACACTACTGATTTCAGAAGGCAGAATTTGTGTCCCATTATTTTACTTTGACTTTGATTTTCAAGTGGTTTTAAACCTTCATTTTGAATCAACTGTATCGATCTCGTTGCTTGCATGAATTGATCTGTAGTTTGTAAAACTAGAATGTGGGAAAGTAACTTATTTATCCTTATTTCAGAGTCTGTTGAGAAGTATAATTGTGATTTGCTGATTGGCTTGAGTCCTTGAGAACTTGTCATGTATCATGCTACAGTGGTGCAGCTTCACTGCTTTAATGAAGACACTAGTACATCAATGGAGAGCTTTTTCCATCTATTGGCATAGTTAAGCCACCTCCCCAAGAGATAACTACATTGATGGGAGAAGATCTCCCATGGACATGGTATGGTGTACACAGGGGGTTAGGTCCCTGAGCAACGTAGTTATACCAATATAGGTTTGTAACATAGACCTGGCCTTAAAAAGGGACCAGAGAAAGCAGTGAACAGACTTATATTGGCAGGAGGTTGGGCTTAATGTCCTCCTGTAGGTTTTTTCTAGCTTTAATTTCTATGCGTTAAAGTCTTATATCAGGTCTGAATTCAGATCAACTCCATTAAAACCAATTGAGTTACTCCAAGCTTACAGTAGTGTATGCAAGTGAGAGAGGCTGAAACACTGGGGAAATTTTCAGATACTTTATTTTTCATTCATTGTACATGTGTTTTCTTATTATTTGGGCAGATATACATTAAAATTCTATAAGAATTATTAGCTAGAAAGTAGCCCTTGGTGAAACTTGCCCCTCAAAGTTAGCAAAACTACTCACATGCATAACGTTAAGCATGGAACTAAATATAGAATTGGTCTAATATTTTACTGATTGTTCCTTGTTAGTAATAAATGATATTCGTTTCTACTATTGGGGCACTGAGAGACCCTTATCAGGGCTGAGGTCCCTTCATAGATTTTTAAGGCCTTATTATGAGTCTATAGTCTGATTTCCTGCTGAACACAGGCCATAGGATTTCACTGATAATTCCTGCGTCAAACCGATAACTTCCAGTTGAGTAAGGTATTGTACAAATGTAACTCACACACCTCCTGAGTGTGATGTTTTGTGTCATCTACTGGCACTGAGTGGGGAGGGAAGGGAGAGTGAAAGTATGTGTGTTAATGTGTCTGCTTTGCAGCTGGCTTTGAGCTCATGCAGTAGAGACTCATGCACTAAGCTCTAGAGGTCCTAGATCCTGCCCTCTGATGGCCGGGGTCTGTCAGTGTTACACAAAGACCCCCAAAGACATGGTCCCTACCCCTAAGAGTGCTGAGACAAACAGCCATCAGACAAACAAGAGAAGTGTGCGGTGATGACCTTGTCCATCTTCCATATGTTATTTAGCTCTATCCCATACCTCTTCTTAAATGTAATTTTTCTATCTTTTTAAAACGATTATCTATTTAACCTATTTTATTTTTCTACTTTATAAATTACCATATTCTCTTTTTACCCACTCTGTCTCTTCAGACAAATTACCAAAGTCTCTGTGCCTAAACTTATGAGTTACTAAAATGAATGTGAGAGAGAGGACACTCACCTCTCATGAATGTCTCCTATCAACCAGGTGTGGTGCTGCAGTCTTTTTTCCCTACTTATGGTACCCCCCGTAAATTGCCAGTCTCACTAGGCAGGTGTTCAGTTGCTCAGCCCTCCAGCCAAATCATGCAGTCAATGTGGATGAATCCCTTCTGGTGTAGCAGAAGTCCAAGAAGCTCTCTGCCCCCACACATCTTCAACCCCATTTAAATATCACTTTTCACTTGGACTTCTAAAGGATCCTTGTCCCCTTCTTGGGTCATAGATCATTTTCCCAGTGGCTGGTGAGGGAACCCAGGCCCACCCACTATTCCAGGTCCCAACCCAGGGACCTTATAAACAGCAGTCATGTACCAGTGCCTTCAGTTTGTTATTGCTATCCTCCTGGTCTATTCCCCATAGTCCCATTCTTTTCCCTGATTGACTTAGGGTTACAGCTGTCAGGTCCTCCTGTTCCCAAGCCCAGTGAATCTGGTCCTGCTCAGCCTCTGCAGCTCCTTTTATCTGAAGCTGCTGGGATCTGATTGGCTGCTTCTATGCAGCCTCCTGATGCAGGCTTGGGGGACTCACTTTCACTGCTTCTTTGGAGTGCAGTAGGACCATAGGGCCACAAAGGGCCTGGTACACCCAATCACAGAGTGTAATGATTCTGCTACATACTGCTGCTTCTGCTTCTATAGCAATCTCATTGAAAGTAGGAGTCCTTCCAAATGAATGGGTCAAATTCTCAACCGGTGTAGAGTGGCTAAGCTCTGATTTACATCAGCTGAGGATCTGGCATGACTGTATGTAAAGCATTTCCCTGTCCTTGTTAGAAAGTGATATTTAAATAAATGTATAATTTATTTTTGTTACTAGTGGAAATGTCTAAGCTATGGGGAGAATTTTTTGTTTTCTCAGTGTAAATGTACGTGAGACAAGATTAAGGGAAGAGTTGCAGCTTGGTCCATCTGATTAAAGTGTGGTCTAGTTGGTCAGTATGATTCTTCCCAAACTCTGTTCTGAATCTTTTTTCCCTTTTTTCTTCCTGTTGATTTTTTTTTCTATTGTACATTTTTCAGGATTTCACTTCACTCCTGGATCAATGGGCCAACAAGCCCGTGTTGTTACACAATGTATAAATGGCCAGACAGCAAGCTGGATGTCCTTTAGTTCCTTCCCTGAAGCAACATCTCCAAAGTACATCACCTCGTGATGATCTGCATTAACTCGAAGTCCTTCAGAGCATAATTTTCAGAATAGCTATTTAAGGAGCTATATATTATCTGTATGTAGATTTTTGGAATGATTGTGATGAGCCACGGGGCTACTGGTTCTTGGTAAAGACCATGGATGCCACCTTTTGGTGAACTACAATGCGGATATCCAGCCCAAGTTATCACTATAAAACTGCTCCTATTCTAGTTGGCACCAAGGTTCTATGCGTTCAACTGAACATCAGACTTCTTGGAATTTGAGCTCCAATGTTAATCTCAAAGCCCATTCATGCTAATCTTTGTGGCTCAGCTTAGCCAATCAGATATGTCTTGTTCTTGTGAAAACAGACATTTTGTTGTTCTTGTGAAAACAGACATTGTGCATACATTAGAATCCTGTCATACCGTTTGCCTGATGAAATATTCATGAAACGAGTCATGACCTTCTGTGACTCCACAGTCCAATGGCAAAACGATCAGACTGCAGTGCAATTAGGATTGTGCTGAAGAGTTAGTTCTTAATACCATCTATCGTGTTCCATATTATAGTCTCTTAACTCTCTTTAAAGAAAGGCAAATCTGCAAATCTTCTGGTCATTCATTTTAAGTCCATTTTAAGTATTGATTTGTAATGTCAGAGATGTTAGAATTATCTGAGTAATGTTTCTGTCATAGTGAATATACTGTACTTCTACAAAGGATTAACTCTATCATAGGGGAAAAACTGATGCTGTTTAAAAAAAATAAGGGGTCTTCATTGTGCAAATGTCTGCAAGTTTGACACACAGGTTCCCTGTTTCCTTACAGCAGTAAGAAACAGAGGATAATGATAGGCTTCTTTCTTTGTACTTTGATTGTAAAACAGACTTCATAATGACCTAGATGCAATCAAAACTAATTGGGAACTGCTTGTCTTCAATGTAAGGATCCAACACTTTTGAGGCCCACTCATCTCTGGCTCTTGGTTGACATCTTACATTCAAAGAAAAGGCCTGCAAATTTATTTTAGGTTCTACAAAAAGCTGTGTATTAGCAATGAAATGTAAATATTCTCACCTGAAGACACATGCTTTCCCCTCCTCACCCTCAATGTAGTACAATAACTATAATTTTACCTGGTGGAAAATAGTAATGTACGTCTTAATTCTGATCTTAAAACCTTATGAAAAATAGGGCAGAGCTGGAATCAGAATTCAGTTGTGGAATCTGCTATTTAAAATAATAGCCCTAAGGGTAGGCAGTTTACACAGTTACCTATTAGATGCAGAAAATATAGGTAAATGATCACTATATGAATTTATTATCTGAAGATGACTGGCTGGTTTGGGACAGAAGATAGTACTACCTTTTTAAAGTCTGCTCCCCAACTTTTTCTAGAGCTGGATGGGAAATAGCTTTTCCATCCAACAACCATTTTTCAGAGTTTGAATTTTTTTTCTCATACAAATGCCAAATTTCAAAAATATTCAACAAACTTATTTTTTAATTGATCTATTCAAATGTTTCATTTAGATACATTTAAAATATTTAATTTCAATTTTACCTTTTTGTTTTAATCTTTAAAATCTAATTAGTTTAATTTAGAAAAAAGTCATTTTGAATTAGACAACTGCTAATTTCTGTTTAGAAAATTTCTGTACTTTCTTTTTTATTGACAGCTTTGAAACTTGTATCTCAACTCTTTTTTAAAAAAAAGTCAGGATATTTACTGAAACTGTAAAAAGTTCCCAACCAGCACACACACAGGTACATGCTTAACTTTACCAGTATCAGTTGTCCGAGACCACTCTCAGTGGTAAAGCTTAAGTATATACACAGGCTTCAGTTCTGCAAACACTTAAGTGTCTGATTCTGCATAACTAGAGTGAATGGGAATTTGCCATTAGCTTCAATGGATATAGAACTGGGCCTTCATTTTCCGCTACCACATCTACCTGTGAAGACAACCGTCAAATGTGCTTCTTAAAATCCATGACAATCAGTCACTTGAACATTTGCTTTTTAGCAGCTAAATTAATGGTATGAGTAGCTCAGGATTGTTGATGTGGTACATAGACTTGTGAGTTATATCCCTATGACTAAATACCACATATTAGAATGTTTTTGTGTCATAGCATCATAATACAACAGAAATGCCATCCTAAAGGTCACTGTTTGCAGATCACTGGACATACCCATCTTCCTCCACTCACTATTATTAATTCAGTTTGTGTCACGAGTAACTTTATACAACTGAAAAAATCATTATACTACACAGTTCTAGAATGAACATCTAATTTCTTCTGAAACATTTTCTCACGGGTGACTATAAAATGATCCTAGCTGAGATTTTTCAAAGGGGCCTAAGGGACCCAGACTCCAAGTCCCATTGGGTTTGAATTGGAGTTTGGCACTTAATTTCCTTAGGCAGCTTTGGAAATCCTACTCCATGTATCAGCACCCAAATGCCTTTTCAATAAGGAGATCTGTGCAGCATGGGAAAACTATTCAGAGGATCTCTATGCCCTTATTTTAATGCACAGTGCTATTTGTTTGGATCCATTTCTGCAGGCCCCACTCAAGCAAAAACTCCTACTGGGAGTATTAAGTGGTAACCTTACCTGCATAAGGATTGCAGGATTAAACCCTTTATCAGCCTGTGTCTTGAGCACTTCTCTACAAGAGAGAGTGTCTGAAATATATCTTGAAATTTATCAGCTCTCATTTTTGTATTCTGAAGCTTGCATTGCTTCAGATTTGTAATGGGTTTTCTAGGGATGAAGGGGATTCACATAACAGATCAAACAGCAATGTCTAAACAGTTTCCTTTTTGTATATTTGACAGAGATTTAAACTGTTTTAAGACACACAGATGCTGGTCATTGACATTTTCCAACTTATCAAAATTAACGCTATTCTAAGTGATGTTCCTGCATAGGGTGGCTAACAATTTTGCAGTGTCAAGTAACTACAGCTGAGACTCAGATCAACTGATCTAACAAGAAAAACAGTTATGGGAATAGAAAACAGTAAATACACTCTCTCCACATGTAAGTTCTTTACTTAATTATACCTATTGTTACATGAGTCTCTGGGAGGGATACTTTATATTTTTGGCAAGGGGATATCCAAAATAAAATGGTCTCCTTGATGCTGCTTCAAACATGTCTTGCTGTTGCTACTAGGCAACCAGAAGTTGTCCACTGGGAAAATACTTAGTAGCTGTTGTAATTGACAGTGTAAACCTAGAAACATCAGGGTGCAAAATCAAAGCCAAGCCACCGAGCTGATAATTTTTTGACAATTGCTTGGTTACACTACAGTACCATGTTGGGTATTGAAACTACCTTATAACATTAGATTATGCCTCATTACATATGAGGATATACAAATGGAAACTGAGGATAATGGAGAGAACAGCTACTTGGAAACAATCTTATTTACTTAACCTCAGTGTCTCTCCTAACAGAAAAAGAAGTTTCTGACTGGAGTGCATCCGGAGCGTGTGCCGGGTCCTGGAGAAGGCATTTGAAAGTTTTGCTTGCCAAAAATGTAAATAATTGAATCTTTTCCTCTTTTTTTCTATAAGTTTGGTTTTAATAAAGTTAACATTAATAAATTCATCCAGGCCTTTTAATGCCTCTCTTAATTTTAGTCTGCATTAAAGACTTTTCTAAGTCCTTAAAAGAAAACAGGTAATACTGACTATCAAGATAATCACCTTTGTCCTTTGTATGCCTTTACACTAATGCTCTTCAGGTCACAAAGTACACCATCTCTCAGCTCCCATTGCTGCAATTGAAGGCTCCCCGCGTTCCTTTCAAAGTTTACTCTGGGCTAAGCACAACCTGGCTCTTAATTTTGGTTTCTAAAGCACTGTGTTAAGCTCTGTCTACATTACAGAGTTTTGTCAATGCAAGTGAAGCTGACAATCAAAAAACAGTATAATTATATTACATCACATGTATATGGTCACACTGCACTCCTGTCGCCAGAGTACATCCATACCTGGTGCTGTAGCATCAACAGTGAGAGCAGTGCACTGTGGGTAGCTATCCCACTGTGCTACTCACTTCCTTCTACAGATAGGAGTTGTAGGAAGGTGGAGTGGATTGCAGTCCATCATGGGTGCAGGCTCAATGTCCCATGATGTAGTTCTTTCCATCCCAGTATTCCATGGGCTGCTGACTGTGGTTTACAGCATTTTCCAGTTGCCGCTGTTTTCTGTTCATGTGCCATCTCTGTCTGAAAGGATGACACTGCTCTCTACTGTTGTGGTCATTGTTCTGGACACATCACAGATGGCAATAGACTCATAGAACTGGAAGGGACCTCGAGAGGTCATCTAGTCCAGTCCTCTGTACTATGGCAGGACTACATGTTATCTAAACCATCCCTGAGAAGTGTATGTCTAACCTGCTCTTAAAAATCTCCAGTGATGGAAATGCCACAACCTCCCTATGCAATTTATTCCAGTGCTTAACCACCCTGACAGTTAGGAAGTTTTTCCTAATGTCCAATATAAACCTCCCTTGATGCAATTTAAGCCCATTACTTCTAATCCTATCTTCATTGGTTAAGAACAACAATTTTTCTCCCTCCGTCTTATAGCAAAGTTTTATGGACTTGAAAACTGTTATCATGTCCCCTCTCAGTCTCTTTTCCAGACCAAAAGAAATACAGTTTTTTTCAATCTTCCCTTATAGGTCATGTTTTCTAGACCTTTAATAATTTTTGTTGCTTTTCTCTGGACTTTCTCCAATTTGTCCACATCTTTTATGAAATATGGAACCCAACATTGCTCCAGTTGAGGCCTAATCAGCGCAATGTAGAATGGAAGAATTACTTCTTGTGTGTTGCTTACAACACTCTTGCTAATACATCCCAGAATGATGTAAGGCTAAGGGTGAAAAGTTTCTCCTGTGGAGAGTACAGAGGTGGCTTGC
Organism: Dermatemys mawii; assembly: GCA_007922305.1. Lineage (NCBI taxonomy): Eukaryota > Metazoa > Chordata > Testudines > Dermatemydidae > Dermatemys > Dermatemys mawii. Next base: position 22,273,624 of record ML677343.1, on the reverse strand, counting down.
CTGGCTCCTGAATTAGGGTTTGGAATGGGTCCCATATGAGGCGAGATAAAAGAGGCTAGGACTTTTCAGCACATTCCATGGTTATTCTGTACCTGCTCGGCCTGTTGAAGCATTCTTTGTTGCTATCTGGGTTTCCTGTGTAAGGCTTCATGAGATATGGGAATAAGGCGTATGCTGGGTCTTCCAGGATCCCTATAGACATTTCAGCGTCCTCCACTGGAATCTTCTGGTTGGAAAAGTAAGTCTCTCTGCTTTGAGCTTTTCAAGCAGGCCAGTATTCCTGAAGATGCGTGTGTCATGCACCTTCCCGGGTCACCGTGTACTGATCTCAACAAACTGCCCACAGTGATCCACAAGTGCCTGCAATACCGCAGAGAAGTACCCCTTTCCATTATGCATGCCATCTATTGCCCTGCAGATTAGCAAGAGTGAGTTCTTCAAGGCAGGATGTGATTAATAGCCCTACACACTTAGGTTAATGCAGGCCCAATGGGTGACTTCCCAACTCCAAACCGATTCACGACCGAGTGCTAGGATTCTGGAATTGCCAACTTCCACAGTGCATTCACCACACACTACACCACCAAAAGGGCAGCTCTCATTCTGGTGTCCTTGCACCACAGTGAGCTCTGCACACAGTTCCAGGAAGTTTGTTTTCTGCAGCTGAAAGGTCTGCAGCCACTGCTCTTCATGCTTGACCTGCATAAAGATGCCCACCACTCAGTGCTTGTTTCGTGAGTTCAGCTGCTCTATGAATGCCAAAAGTAATCTGGTGAGCTTTTTTTTCCATGGCATACAGCAGGTCAGGCAACTCTGATTCATGTTCAGATAATTTGACCAACAAAGTACTACTCTTAGGAAAGATCAATCAGTTGCACACATACAAAATAGGAAATGACTGCCTAGGAAGGAGTACTGTCGAAACAGATCTGAGGTCATAGTGCATCACACATTAAAATGAGTCAACAATGTAATACTGTTGCAAACAAGTGAAAATCATTCTGAGATGTATTAGCAAGAGTGTTGTAAGCAAGACACAAGAAGTAATTCTTCCATTCTGCACTGCACTGATTAGGCCTCAACTGGACCAATGTTGGGTGCCATATTTCATGAAAGATGTGGACAAATGGGAGAAAGTCCAACTAAATGTGAGATGTGACAAGGGAGGTTAGTCTTGGGTGGAACAATATGCCTTTCATTCCAGCCATATTGAGATGCATTAGAAGGAAAGCAAATGTGTTTGGTTTTGCTGCACTACACACACAGTTGTTTATGTGTTTAATCTCTGAAGAAGAAACTGGATAATCACACACCCTATAATTCACACTAAAAACCTCTTGTCTCTCTCTGGTCCCAGCAAAGTGGTCAGGACAGTCATTGTGAGATACATCCTGGAGGTCATTTACAGCGACAAACAAATGCTGTATTTCCTGTGACAATTTGTCCATGTAACTTTGCCACAAAGAGCTCTGTATGCCTCTCATTGAGATGGTTTTATTTTGTCATCAAAGCAGGAGAGTTTTGTTGGCAGAAGTAGCATTGTAGTGTGTACATTCCACTCTGGCTGACAAAACTGTGTGGTATAGACAAGGCCTAAATTTACAGAACTATATACACATTGTTTAAGAACAAATAAGAATTATTACTGGAACAACACTTGCAAATAACTAAAGGGCTCAACCATGCATCCACTGAAATCAACAGTAAAATTCCCCTGGATGTGAATGAAAGGAGAATGAGTCTCAAGTGAACACACACAGAGTAAAAAAAAAAAAAAAGCAAGGCTATGCATCATAGAACACGCACGGTGATTTTATGTGACTAAAATAAAATAACACTGTAATAATATGTGGCCTCACTACAGTTCTTTGCTCTTAAATCTTTGCTGGGACCAGAGAGAGACAAGCGGTTTTAGTGTGAATTATAGGGTGTGTGATTATCCAGTTTCTTCTTCAGAGATTAAACACATAAACAACTGTGTGTGTAGTGCAGCAAAACCAAACACATTTGCTTTCCTTCTAATGCATCTCAATATGGCTGGAATGAAAGGCATATTGTTCCACCCAAAACTAATCTCCCTTGTCATGTTTCACATTGGACCTTCAGTCCAGAAAAATCAAAGTTGTGCATCACTAGTTTCACATCTAAACCCCTACTTAAGTTGTGTCCTTCAGATTTTTCTCATCGCTAATGTGCCTTGTGGCGACCTGCAGCCACGGGTCAGGTCATAACTGGGTTGAGCTCGGGAGCTTGTTCTATTTCTTCTGTATTCCACCCCATCCTTTAAAAGCATGTTAAACAGGAGAAGAGAATGTACACAAAAGCAGCCACTCAGTGGCTTAATTCAGCAGTGACCTCACCCCTAACATCAACTGCACATCAACGTAAGCAGGGCTGACAGGAAATGAGATCACAGAAGAGTTGCTGTATTGGCTCAGTGCAGACTCCAGATTTCATCTACTCCATAAATGCAGTTATAATCTGCAACACTGGGGGAGCTAGTAATGTGAGTAGTGGAAAGTGCGTATCGGACAAAAGCAATGAGAATGTTCAGCAGCCCCATTCCACAAGGCATGATGGAAAGGAATAGTTGTGTGGCATTGAAATAAGTACCATTAAAATATAATTATACTGCTTTAGTAAGGAACAGAATGACAATTAAGGTAGAAACTACCATATATCCCTTGCAGAAAATCTGGCAGGTGCAACAAATGCTAGTTGATTTAAATAGCCTAGCTTTTCTTTGTGGGTGCTCTGTTTAACCAACATCTATAGGATATTTTTATACTCTGGAACTTGATCATACATTTTCTATTTCTTCTGTGAAAACAGAGAGCCTCAGGGGAAGAAAATTCTGCTCCCACATAATGATAATATTTAAAGAACTCTGTAGCAAAGCTAAACTGTGTAGATCATGTTATAGTTTAATAAACATCTGGGTGTTTCTATTGTGTGTTTCACCACAGTCGTTACAGCACCTTTACGGTATTTCCTTGCTTAACGTTGTAGTTATGTTCCTGAAAAATGTGATTTTAAGTGAAACTATGTTAGGCAAATCCAATTTCCTCATAACAATCGATGTAAATAGGTGGAGGGTGGGGTGGGGTTAGGTTCCAGGGAAATTTTTTTCACCATACAAAAGTCTCCCCCCCCCTCCCCATACAACAAGCAGGAGGCTTGGGGAGCAGCTCCATCGAAGAGGGCAGGAGCAGCACATGACAGTGGTGGAAGGGAGAGCTGAACTGCAGCAATTGGTAGCCTGCTGGGCTGCTGCTGCACAGAGAACTTAGGGGAGTAGGGCACTGATAAGGGGGCTGCCCGTCCACCCTGGTCCAAAGCCCCCACCAGCTAGCTCCAATGGGCTGCTCTTTCTGTAAGCAGTGGACGAAGCAGGTGGCTGCCAAATGACGTTATAAGGGAGCACTGGCAACTTTAAACACGCATGTTCCCTAATTGAATGTAACAAAAAAACTACGTTAACCAGGATGACTTTAAGTGAGGAATTACTGTATTTTATTTTCTTGCACATATATGCATAATCAGCTGCATAGTGGGGTTCTGTACTCAGTGGCAATAGAATGATTTCTCTTTGATTTGAATTCACCAGACAGAGAGAAAGAGACAAAGATATAAAATCACATTTGTTTAAAAGATACATCAGGTGAATGTGGATTTAAACAGTGCTTAGAACTAGCACAAACTAAGTTCTGTGAATTTCTTTCTAAATTGAAGAGCACATTCCTTTGGAATTTCTCTCTAAATTACTGTGTAATTTTCTCCACTTTCAGTGAGCTATATAATCATATATGGTCAAAATATTGTACTAGGAAACATGACATGAAATGTATTCAACAAAACCATATCTTTATGAACCTGAAGTTGCAGCAGGGGTCAGAAATGAAAACAGAAAATCCATGAGCTTGTGTTTATCTGGTTTTGGAGGCAAAGCAGGTTTTTTCATGGTTGTGCAAATAAGTAGCTGATTGTAAAATGCCTTGTTTTCTGTGTTTTAAATGCATATTTTGCCATATTGACTAGATCAGAAACAATTCAAGTACTATCTTAGGTACCCCATAAAAAATCCTGACCACTGCTATCAATAGACTGACTAAAAATAGTGTTCTGAATAAAAAGGGTTGGAGGATCTGTAATTATAAATAAGCTGCTTGTTGTATATGATTGAAATTGAGATGGATGTGAACCAAATGTCATATTTAGTCCTGATTTCTATGATCAGCTAAACCAACCCCAGAACTGAATAACACTGGATGGGAAAAGAAAGTGAGAATCTGCAACTTTGGAGCTCCTTTCCAGTTTGGACCAATTTATTCATAAAAATACTCATTCTTCAGCTGCTCCAGTAATATTCACTGATTACTGTGATCCCTCTGAAAAGAGCTTATTCCATGAGAGGAGCTCTCCTTTTCAAGATTTCCAGTCTTTGGGATGAGACACAAAGAGAGGAGATATTTATGTAATCCCAGAAAGTTTGCTCTATCATTTAAACTTATTAGAACAACAGACAAAAACTTGCAGAAATAGCACAAACAGAACTGGAAATGGTTTGCTGTGGTTTGTGGAAAAAATATGCTATGTTTTCACTAAAGATTTTGGCCATGATGAGGGGAAAAAAAGTTGTTTTGTGCTGACTACTGTAATTCATTTTAGCTGTGTTTGGAAATCATATGTGAGTGCCAAGATGAAACCAAACTATTTTCTAGATGTACTGTATGTCCTAGTACAGGGGTTGGCAACCTTTCAGCAGTAGTGTGCTGAGTCTTCATTTATTCACTCTAATTTAAGGTTTCGCATGCCAGTAATACATTTTAACATTTTTATAAGGTCTCTTTCTATAAGTCTTTACATACAACAATACTTTATTTATATATTAAACTTAATAAGGTTTTTAAAATGTTTAAAAAGCTTCATTTAAAATTAAATTAAAATGCAGAGCCCTCCAGACCGGTGGCCAGGACCTGGGCAGTGTGAGTGCCACTGAAAATCAGCTCGTGTGCTGCCTTTGGCACCTGTGCCATGGTTGCCTACCCCGTCCTAGTATTTACTATCTAAAGTATTTTAGCTTCTGAAGCTAAAGGACAATGTTGGCACAGGAACAAATGGGTACAAACTGACCATGAGTAAATTCAGTTTTCTAATGATCAGAGAAGAGAGTTTCTGGAACAGCCTCCCAGTGGGAACAGCGGGGGCAAAATATTGTGTGATAGTGCTGCTTGCCATAGCAGAGACTGGATTTGATGACCTAGGAGGTCCCTTACAGTTACAGTGACCAGATGTCCTGATTTTATAGGGGCAGTCCCGATTTGGGGGACTTTTTGTTATATAGGCCCCTATTACCCCCCACCCCCATTCCGATTTTTTACACTTGCTATCTGATCCCCCTACTTCCAGTGCTATATTCTTCAGTAGTGTTCATATGTGTGTTTCATGCAGTGACACAGATTGACCGACCTTGCTCAAAATATTGACTAGATTTACTCTAATAATTAAAGAACTTAAGCAAACCTGTTATGAGAGTTTACTTGTAAAAAAAATATGGCGAGATTTTGTAGTTTGGTGTTCCATTTTAAAACAATCATACACTTCTTGTTGCATGTTAAAAAATGTAAAGTGAAACTTGTTTATGGTTTCAGTACTTTTGGCTTGTTCTTCCCCCTCCCCCTCCCCATCTTTGCTTGGATGGGAGGCGGGGTTGGGTTAAGCAAGACCCATATTCCTGTGCAATAGACTCACATTGTAAATTATTGGTAGTTTGTGGCAGGTTATTCTGCATCTTTTAAAATAGGGAGGCAAATCTTAAAATGTGCATGTGGATTTTAGCTCATTTTATTTTGTGCTTAAAATATTAAAATGCTGGTAAGATTTTGAGAGATGTCAGGAAATGATTCAATGATCTCCAACTTTCCTATGTTTTTCAAATTATTATGCAGTTTTCACTTAGAGAAATGTGTTGCATTGTAATCAAGTTAAATAGAAATCACACACAAGTAACCTCTGTTTTAAGCATTCTGCAGTAGTGTATAAAATGGTTGTTCTTTACTTGGTAAACTGTACCATCTGAACACTTATTTTTGTGGCTAATCAAAATGAGACTAAACTAATGACAAATATTGCAAGAAGTGGCTATTTGCTAATATCCTCCTGTATTGTTCTCTTACATGAAATGAATCCAAAACGATTGAGAGAAATCACAAACTGTTTCAATTTATTAAATTATGAGAAGCAAATTTATTCGAGTGCTATTTGGATGTAGATACAAGGAAGTGCTTAAAAAATCAGTGCTTTTCATTTTTCTCCTGACTTACCAAAGGCTCATCAACTTGAGAGCAATGATGACCATGCTGAAGAACATTTCGATTGCCATTAGCCGAGGAAGCAGAGTTCACACGTTAATGTATATTTTGATTTTAGTATGTTTCCTTTGTAAATAAAAATCAATTTCACATTAATACCAACACTTTAGTTTTATTTTAAACACCGTCAAACATTTTAATTTGTAAAGGTGAACAATAAAAGAGCTAACCCTATATTTGGTTAAATGAAGATTTAAAAAGGATGAGATAAATATCCAGTGTACAGTATATTGTGTAGGCCTTAGCTATGGCAACAAAAGAAATAATGGAAAGCATCTTGTATGGAGCAGGGATAAATAAAATAGGCACAAATGAGTTTTCCCTGGAAAGATTCCATTTTTAAGCCCTCATCTTGTCTGTTTGGTCCTTGGGTTGATCGCTAGTTAGCCCAATACATTTTCACATATTCTTTAAGTTTTGCCTTTTTGATTAATGAAAGGCTAGTGACTTAGCCTATATTCTTCCTCTGTTGCCAAGAGGAAAAGAAATATCTTTCACTGAGATCTATCCATCCCTTAGTCAACTGCCTTCACATTCACCTGCAGCCAGTCAGAGGGATATGGGTTCTAACATCTAGCCACTCTTACCTAGTGCAAGGTTTTTAGAATAATAACTCAAGGGATACCTCAAACTGTGCTAGACTTTTTATGCCACATTTTTTCACCTGCAATAGAAAGACCTGTCCAGTCCCTTATGAGAGTTCAAGGCCCAAAACTGTGACAAACTGAGCAATTTAATTGAAATTAAGCACATGCATGAATTTAAAGATGAATAGTCCCATTGACATAAAATTAAGCATATTGCATAAGTATTGCAAGAATGGGGCTAAACGTAGAAGCTGGACTACACCCCTTTTCAAAATCAGGTGCAGCTTGCATTTTTATCAACTTTCTCCAAGTTATTAGTTAAAAAATATAATCTGTTGACACTAATCCTAGGCTTCACAGAAAATTGTAAATTAAATGGGAGGTATGGATGCAGTATTTTGGCTGACCATGATTTGATAGGAGCTTTTCAGAAGACAGACAGTAGATTAATTCTGATGACCACAGCTTTTATAGAAATAAATTATATTTGAGCTTGGATGTTTTTTGAAAAGTGTTTTGTTATCCAAGATTATTTAGACAATTATTTCTCAACAACCTTGTACCTAAACTCAAAGACTTGGACCCAGATCTTAAATTGGACAGAGAAGAAACCAGGAAAGAGATGATACTTTTATATAGCCATGGGTAAGCTTAATTCAACATTAATTGTTAACTTATTAGTTTTCTTCAGTCTGTTAGATTTGCGTCTTACTTTGCTGGGGGGAAGGAGACTTAAACTCAAGAACAGTTTAATTGCAGTATTTTTAAAGGTCACAGAAACATTTATTATCCACAAAGCCTTGACTTTGACTAGGCTTTTCTTTTTAACTTCTGAATTCCTTATTTTTAGATATTTGCAAGTATCTTTCAATGCAGTCGGCGCATACAGTACATTGGCTAGGTTGCTAATATGCTTATGATAACCATCTCAGTATAATGGTGAAAGTCAAATAAAAAGACTGACTATTGAAGTATACAGGCCGTTCAAGATATGAGGTGGTGGAGAGTAGTCTGAATGCAAGGGAACATTTGGAAATAATGATGCTGGAGACCTTGAAAGCAGCTATGTGCAGAGTTGAATCATTCCACACACACAAATATATATATAAAACATAAGGATGCTCACAAGTAAAACTTTGCCACTGACTGCTTTTTCAGACGTTCTTCAAAACCCACCCAATCTCCATTGGCCTTTCATAAAATACACAAGAAAATGAGCTGTGCTTGTAACTTCAATTGTTGGCTCAAGTAAGAGGATCCTGCTGAGGCAGCAGAAATATTGATTTTTACATCTTTCTTCAGAGAGATTCCCTTTTGTGAGTTCAGACAGTAGCTTGAAAGTTGACCATTGTAATGAGCTTTTCATCCTATTCGGTTTATAGTTGAAGGTGATCCATTAGAGGCTTCAGTTTGATATATCACTAGTGATAGATTAAATTTAAAGCAGTTTATACAAATACATTATTAAATAAATCTTTCAGAATACTTTTCAGAGAATTAACAGTAGATAAATGTAAATCCCAGTAATTTCATGCTTTGTATGGCAATGACAGTGCATGGAACAAAGATGGAATATTGCCATCAGATTACAATGATTTTATTTTGTAGGATTAGGCAGATTAGGAAGAGGAAATAATAAAAATGAGCGGATTCATATATCTAGCAAATTGTAGCATTCATACCATTTATAGATTGATAAGAATTGCACTGAACAGCCACTAACTTTTGAGGGTCTAATCCTTATTGATGCTGGGCTTCTCCAACTCCTGTCTAAATCACATGGGTTTTGGGGGATTATCTCCTGCCAGTATCAAAAATTAATAAGGTCTTGCAGGAAGAGATACTGAGGGTTGGTGTGCAGCAAGAAGGGGTGTAAATCTGCTGCATGCTAGGCTGCACAACCAGTTAGTGCCTGGCAGACTCTGCTACAACTCACTAAAAGTTCTGCTTAAGAACACTACAGAAACTATTGTGTGCAGTAATAGGGTCTGGACAGCCAATTAGCATGTGGCAGGCTAGTGCACTGTGGATTTAGTGCAAAGCAAGCTGCGATGTAAGTCTCCACGTGGACAAGCCCTGATTAAAGACTTCAAACTTGGATTTGTTAATCATCTTGATGGCCAAAAACCAATCTTGTTATCCCACCTTAGCTTTAAAGAAATAATGTGTACTATCATTTCCAGGTGACCTAGTTTATCAAATAATTTCAGCTACACTCATAAGTGTATATTACCTTGGTAGCACATTAGTTTTCAGTACCATCAAAAATGTTACTACAGTGGCAATGAACTGAATTAGAAATATTTGAGAGACTGTCAGCTAGAAATGTAATAGATTCACTCCTTAGACTTCTAGTTTTTTTCCTTCCTCTGAGTAGTCTTTTCCTCTAATTTCATATTATGTGTATGTTTATGTTTATGGCTATATGTGTGGAGTCAAAGGAGTTTTATTTGTGTTTCTATGATTGAAATAAACACAATTCTTTTATCTGTCTAAAGTACGGGAAAATCATAGTAATCCAACAAAATATACTTCAGAATGCCAAACATATTGCATTGGTGGTGGCACAGGAGTGCAGAGACTAGTGTAAGCAAGATTCAAAGTGAGATTGGATGATTATATTGATAATAAAACATCCAGAGTTATAATAGTTATTATCAACAGAAGAGTTTTAGAGGAGATATAAAAACATGATGCGGTGTTTAAGACCATCTGTATTAGAGATTAATATAAGACTTTCATGGACACAGATGATACCCCATCTGCCTATCGGGGGGTTTCTTGCACCTGCATCTGAAACGTCTAGCGTTGGCATTGATAGAAGATGGGAGACTGGACTGGATGAACCATTGGTCTGACCCAGGATGGCAATTCCTGTGGTACTATGTGTTGCGGGAATTTCAGCCACTATATAAGTAGGGAGGAGTCTTTCCATACTCACCTTTTGACTTGTTTGTGTCGTGTTAAACTTAGAGAAGAAAGTCATGAGGGAAGTGATAAGCAACTCCCAATTCATTTGTGAAATGCAGATACAAGATAGGATCTGATTCATATATGAAGAGACTCATCCATAATTAAGGCAAGAGTGATGATGAGGGGAAGAGAAGAAAGGGGAGGAAGAATCATGGCCCAAATCACCTAAAATCTAAAAGGAGAAAGAAAACCTGACATGAATTCAAAATATTTGGATTTAAGCACACAATCTATAATTAATACATATTCCTTTAGAACTGCTTGATATAAGGCTATTTAAAAAGCAACTTGTTTTGACATTAAAACGTTGATGTTGTTTAGCATACCTATTTCCTAATTGCAATAAGATGCTTCAAACTGTGTGGTAGGGCTGATTAATGAACACCTCGGGTGGGTCATGACTGCTGCCAATTGCTTAATTAAAAGATCAGCCTAAAGAAGGAAAGTATGGTTTGAGTTCAGGAAATAATTTAAGTGCTGTGTATTCCCCACTAATATACAAACCTAAACCGTGGCAGTTAGGCATAGTTCCCCAGCAGTATCTTATAGGATGATAATATATTCATCATCGCTCCTGGAGCATGGAACAGGAGGAGTGGGATGCATTGGAGAATTCATCAGGGGAAGAGGCAATGCAATGGGAATATGGACTCACTTCCTCCCCTTCATCTTTTGGGGTTTTTTTACTTGGTTCTATGTGCTCACCAGAGAACAAGGACTATGATTATTGTTGGCTCTTTCACGAGGTGTGCAAGTAGTGGGAAGGCCCCTCCAGCTATCCTTTTTCTCCAGTGCATCCACTCAAGAGCTAGGGACAATCTGGCCATTCTGTGTATGATAGTACTTTTGGGTTTGGTTCTGCAATACCCTGTCTGTCATGGAAGTTCTCATTTAGGTGTCCTTTCATCTGAACTTCCAAAGTTCAAGTGGTGCCAGGGAGTAGATTTTGTAGTCTTATTTTGGCTCATATCTCACTGCCTGTTCTTTTCTGCCATTTGATGTGGATTCAGCAGCAAAATGAGGACATACACATGCATGGGATTAAGAAGCAGGCCCCAACTTTTATTAAACATAGCACCTCTCCCCTGTGTTAACCTGCCCATACTCTCTTATATCGGGCATTTAACTGGTTCCAGAGCAGAGGTTACAGGAATCCTTATAACCCATAACTAGCACTAGCGTTACAGGGCTTCTTACCATATAACCATAATGTGGGCTGGGCTCTTCTCAGCTCTGAGCCCTAGGACCCTCTTCCTTCCCAACCTCTGGAAGGGGAACAAAGGGTGCAACAGGTTAGGGATCTAAGCCCACAAAGGCTGCAAGGTCTCACCCTATCACATGAGCCCAAGGACCATCACCAGAATCCCAGAGTTTTACTTCTATTAAACATTCATTTTATTCTCTTAACCACACTGGAAACCAGCCACGAGGCATGACAGAGACTAGCTTTGTCATTCTCTGCCCAATCGCGCTGCCTGGTATAACAACGCTTACCTAGCCATATGTTGGTACCTCCCTCTGAGAGATGGAGTCTTGAGTAACCAGTCCAAATGCTGCATCAAAACCCCATTTTAACTGTTCCAGGATTTCTAAGTTTTCCTTCATTTCCTTCTTATGCTGATAAAGTGGTTGCGGGGGAAGAGGGGTTGAACTCCAAGGGAGACATATGACAGATGAGCACAAAATGCCCAACCTGGAGCCACTACCCTGCATGCCATGTTTACATGTCCCATGACAACCTGCAGTTGCCTCGGTGTAGTTTTTGTTACCCCTTTGAGAGCTCATATCCGTGCCCTGAATTATTCCATCTTCTCTGTACGTAATCTAGAACCTCAAACTGAGTCCAGTTCAATGCCCAAGTATGTTAAACTTTGGGAAGGGCCTTCTGCTTTATCTATAGCAAGCGAGGGCACTTGATCCTGCATGCCCCTGCTACATATTACCTATGCCTTCAACCATAGTTCCTGGTCTGTTTTACCCCAGGGAAGATCAGACTCCTCTACTGTCCTCAGTTTAAATTCTCTGTCATATCTTAACCATGTTACCCTACCATATATAGCATAAGCCCTTGGGCCTTATCAGGTGAATGCTATGGCAAATGAGGGAAGGAAGCAGCCTTTATTTCCCTTCCTTGGGAAAACAATATACAACTTCTAAGAATAAAATAAAACTCCATTTGAATTGCATAAAAAATCCAGTTTTGTTGTAATTGATCAAGTGCTCGAGGATCTATTTGCATGCTAACAAAATTGCAGTGCCAAAGGAAGTCTGTGAATTGAGTGTAATTTAATTAATCGGGTTGGGCATACTGCTTTCTCCTGGTGTTATACCCGAGGCCATATGTATTAAAACATATGTACTGAAGGTGCAAGGTTAACTCCTTCAGCCCCATGGGTTTTAACTGATATATAAAACAGTTTTAAAAATGTGTTGTCAAAAGGACAAATATAAGGGAAGAGATTGGGCCAGAGGGTAAATGTGGTTAAAGTAAATACCAATTTAATAAGTACCATAGGGACATCACACAGACAAATAAAAATACTGCAGTCAGTTATCAGTGATGTATATTTCTGCAGTTTTTCCAGCATCTAGTTGTTTGGAAGAGGGAAAGGGGGAGGAGAAATATTCCCTGGTTAATGTAATATCAAAGCATCAGTGTTAAAATACATCATCTAAAAGGCTTTGTGCCCTTTTAACTGCATTGTAAACTGTAAATAATGAGTTCTTTCTGGAGCTAGCTTGGATGTCGGGTTTACAGTAGTATGAACATGTCAAAGCAAAGCTGGAATAATCCAAAACATCCATTAATCAAAAAGTTCAATGTAGACTGCTACTTGATGTAATCAACATTCACAATTTCCCCTTTGATAAAATTCTGTTGTCATTCTGGATATCTCACTAGCATTTTTGGATAACATTATTATCAGCCATTCTCTGCTATTTTCTTGGCATGGCTTTGCACGGACAATGCTTCCCCATTTTGCATATAGAAAGTAGCCATTTGATCATGCAGATCTGGCAGAGGAGCAGCTATGCAAATTCCTGTACAAATATGGAGTTTTCTTGTGCTGTTTGGGTGTTCATCTTCTTTTGACTGTGCAATTAGCTGAATGTACAAAAACTGCAAAATCAGAATGCTGGTGGAAAATTTGACCTCTCAAAGTTAAACCCAAAGGGAAACATAGAAAATACACTGTAAGACAGATAAATAAGGCACTTTAGGTGGTTTCTTTCTCTTTACTTTTACAAGATTGTCTAAGTTGCCCAAAGCTTAGGATGAACTCTCTTGTTATAAAGTGGGAGAAACTGAAACAAATAGATAAGTGAGGAAAAGAGTCTCCCAAAGCAAAAGTAATTAAAATGAGGAAGGATATCTCTTACCCAGAAAGAATATAGCGTATTGACCTCAACCAAGGTGGTTTTAGGAATTGTGAACACAGTTAAAAATGAATACTATTTTCAGAACTATCTAAAGTCTTAAGCTAAAGAAGCAAAAAACTGAACCATTTCCATGTAACCAACCACATTTAAACTAGACAACAGACTGGGTGCAGGAACTTTAGGTTTTGCTAAGCTTCTAAGCAGGAATTTGGCAACTCCCAAACCACGTGTTTCCCACTGCACTCTTATTAAGGGTTTTCATCTATTAATTTAATTTTTATATTTGTAAACTAAAGTGATGCTAGTCTTGCTGATGACAGTATGAAAAATTCAAACTACAACCAATAAATGAATAAAACCCCCCACAGTGATGAATATGTGCCTACAACTGGGTATGACAAAGAAATTTAGAGAACATGAATAATAACCTTATCGCAAGAATTATAACCAGTAGCATAGCTAGGGGGCGATCCGGGAGAGCGGCTGCACCCCCTGCGGCCAGATTGTCAAAAATGGTGCCTACTCACTGGGTGGCTAGAGCAGGGGAGAGTCGAGAGTTATGGAATTGCCGCTGAAACACCGCTGCTGAAATGAAACGAAGCATGTCTGGCCACCAAAAGGACTCTATGTATTTTGGTGGCATTTCGGCAGACATGCCCGTGTCACCATTTTCTCCAGCGGTGTTTCAGCGGCAGCTCCAACAGGTGGAAGTCGAGCTTTTTTTTGGTAGCACCTTCTTTTTTGAAGGTGGCACCTTTTTATTTCATGGTCGCTCCCCCTGCTGGTGAAACCTGGCTATGCCCCTGACTATAACTCGGCTATATTGCACATATGAGGCCTGGTTCTCCTTTCGCATTTGAATGGAGCTACTCCTGCTTTATACTGGTGTGAGAGAGAGAAGAATTGGGCCCATGGAATATTTTAGACAGCTAGTTAAGCTAACTAAGGTGACCAGACAGCAAGTATGAAAAATTGGGACAGGAGTTGGGGGGCAATAGGAGTCTATATAAGAAAAAGACCTAAAAATCAGGACTGTCCCTATAAAATTGGGACATCTAGTCACCCTAAAGCTAACAGATATACATTGTGATATTCAGTGGATCAAATCCATGTCACTAATCTGACTCATGTGGCTGTCGTCATTGAAGTCAGTTGGGTTACTTATGAGATAAAGGAAAGGCAGAACTGGCCCAATACATTAGGTGTCGGCCATTTAAGACCACAACAGATATTAACTCTGCTTTTTTTGAATTTTGAACATTTAATATTATAAACTTGATTCCAAAATAACATATTCTGGTTTATGTGTATAATATTTTTCTGTGCAATTTTTTTTTATTTCCTTTGATCTGTTGGCATTTAATAAAAAAATAAATCATTGAACTTATTTTGTACAAAAATTTAATTCAGAATACTTACTAACTCAAGACATGAATCTAGGTAGTAACAGCATAATTACTTGATAATTAGAATGTGATTACATTTACGTTTGGCTGTCACAACTATAAAAGGTATCCTAATTGTATCTCAAAATAATGGTGTTACTCTATCATATTATCTTCTGCTTAATTGCATGGAAAATAAAGGCATTTAATTACTTTGAAATATGACCACCTGATTCTGGACCTTAAAAGAAGCACTGAAAAAGAGATGGCAATTTTGAAGTATTCTCTTCAAAAACTAAGTTTGAAGGAAGACATTGCAGTATAAGAGGAATCTGAAATTAAATTCCTAATGGCAAAATATTTCTGAACTCTTCCTAGTATACCATCAGCCTATTAACAGTAATATATTTTGCATAATGAGAGCAATTTAGTGAACATTTATCACTGACTATCATAACTTATAATGTTTTGAACTATGCTACCAGTTCAATTTAGAATTCAATAATGGTGCTTCCTAGCTCAAGGGAAATGTCTGTAGTTAACCTAATGGTATATGGTAGTAACCAAGGGAGGTTGTAAAGTGTACACTAAGCCTTTTTTACGTGTATCCTTGATGCATTTTCCACCCTAGGAAGCAAGTTGAAAAGATACACAATTCCCCTGTGAGATGCTCTCACACTCAAGCTCTAACCTTCACAGTTGCTTTCATCTATAGACTGAGACTAATGGACATTTTGAATTCCAAACGTCATGTGGGAATACCTGTTTCACAAAAATGGAGACATCAGTGATGTGTACTGTTGCTACGGCTCAAAGCCTGAAAATTCTTAAAGCTCCTGAATGCTCACATGAGGAGATTGTATTTGTGTTTCCAGAACTGAGTTATGGGAATTATTTAAGTGGTATTTAAAATCCTCTTACTTTCAGAAATAGCATATTGCCATGAAACACATGATCAATATTTTCAATTAAATGGGCCAGATTCAAATACCTTTTACGTTTACTTATCCTTGGAAGCCAAAGCAAGAACCAAACAAGCAATCTGACCTTCCTAGTACTACAGAACTTGAAGGCTGTCAGTGCATAGATATTTTTCCTAAGGTGTCTATGACCTAAAACAGGTTAGAAAGATCAAATGGTTGGTGCATCCAAACATGTCTGACTAGAGATGGAGTCGGTATTATTGTTTAACACTTTTCAGTGTCACTGTCATAGCAAGGAGAAGAACCAGGAGAAGAGAAAAGTAAAATCTGTGACGGAGTCAGACCAGAAGGATATAAGAGAGTGCTGGAAGGCAAGTATATTAGTCTGAGGATGTGCAGGTCCCTGTTCCCTGGATAGCCAAACAAAGGCTACTCCAGGCCAATCAAGACACCTGGGGCCAATTAAGAACCTTCTAGAAAGGAGTAGAAACAGCTAGCCTAATTGGGACACCTGTAGCCAATCAGGGACTGGCTGAAACAAGATAAAAACCTCCCAGTTAGTCAGGTGGGCTGTGGGTGCCAGGAGCTGTGGAAGGAAGTTATGCTATTGGTGAGACTGAGTGGTGGACAACATATCATACTGAAGGAAGGAGGCCCTGAGGTAAGGGTGAAGTGGAGTTTGAAGAAGCGGGGACTGCTGTGGGGAAGTAGCCCAGGGAATTGTATTGTGTTTTGTGCCTAAAAGGTCAGCCATCTTAGCTGATACTATTAGGGTCCCTGGGCTGGAGTCCGGAGTAGAGGGCGGGCCCGGGCTCCCCCCTTTTCCATCTTCCATACTGGCCTGTGATGAAGGTAACTCACTAGGCGGTGACTCTTGCCAATTATACTGAGAAAGGGAGGTCACTCTGGGGCCTAGATGAGTTTCTGAGGCCCCTAAATCTGCCAGGAAGCGCAGGACCCACAAGTACAGACTTGGAGCTTTGTCACAAATCATAATTTTTAGTTGCGCTTCAATAGCTCACCCTCACCCCAACTGTACTTTAGGACAGATTTGCCAAAACAAGCTATCATAGATCTCAGTTATTTTCCATCACCTATGCAGTAATTGATGGTAGGGTTGCCAATTTTGGTTGGACATATTCTGGGAGGTTTCATCACATGACATAATCTTTAATTCAAGATTAATCTTAAATTCTTGGAGACTCCAGGGCAATCCTGGTGGTTGGTTTCCTAATTGATGGAAAAGAGAGAGAGAAGAAAATACGTATTTCCTTCTACTGCTGATTCATGCTGTGAGTTGCAAGTTTCAGAGGGAATTATACCTTCAGGAAATTTTCCAGACTGAGTTTGAGCAAGGCCTTTTCTAGATACACAAATGTTGTACTGGGTTATTGAACCATTTGAACAGAAACCACCTTTTTAAAAATCAGTGGAGTTAAATGATGCAAGTCCTTATGTAGATGCATTGAAATTAATTTAAGCCCATTTTAAGCCACCGTAAAGAAGTTTATTACAGTTTAACTAAATCAGTTTAAGTGATTTTTGTTAAATTAGTGTAAATCTGTTGCTTACTTAAATGACAAAGGTTGTTTGGTTTGGTTCTCTTGTAGGATTAGCATCAGCAACGCAGAATATAGGCAACTCGGATAAAGAATAGCAGTATTTTTTTGCAGTGCTATTAAGAAGTAACTGTTGCATTTTCAGTACAATACAATGTCTTTGCAGACCTGTTAAGCACAATACTGAGGCTTGCGGACCTATCAAGCTAAAAATGTCCTTCCACTGAAATGAAGAGAGATTAATTTTCATGGAAACTACGATACCATTTTGAACTGATGACAAAAGGTCCAAGCTGTCCATATGCTCAGTAATGCATAGAGGCACTAGTTTATTGGTATTCTTGTTGCTGCTGCCTGTGATGCCAACATCAATGGCACTATTTCAATAGTCTCCCTTGGAATTGGTGTCATTTCTATTTCTAGGTTGACTGGGAGTCAGGTGAGTAGAGAAGGATAAGAAAGTGGCAGAGAGAAACTGCTAAGAAATCTGACACAAGAGGCTACTCATGAGTATTCAAAAAATATTTAACCTCTGTGAACATCAGGTACCATTTTGAATCGCTAGTTTCAAAAGTGCCACCATTAAAACTGTCACTGTAGTAATTGCAATGTGTTCAGCTAATGTGCATGTTTCAAGAGGAAGGTTAGCTGGTAGTTTTCTCCACTCTCCCAAGTGTCCCCTATTAATTAAAGTGCTCCTCAATTCCATCTCCATCATACCCCTAAGCATACTCAAACCTTGCCAGACCCTTATCCTTTGCTTTTGTTTTCCAGGTGTGAAATGCTTCTCTCTCCAAAACTAAGGAGAAAAACCTCCTAAAACCAAGATACTACCTCCTATTTCAGTAACTTCATGACCTCCCTCATTCTTTTCCTATGGATGGAGGTTAAGAAGAATTCCTCCCTTTTTTCTCTCTCTCTCTCTTTCGCCCAGGTAATGGGGTATGCACGCACACCAGCCTTGACAGATAACGAGGGCCTGAGAAGCCAGTTAGGGCACCTGAGAGAAGGCAGGCAAGTGAGAATTGAGAATGGAGTCCAACTGGGGAAGGTTTGAGCAGCATTATATAGCCAGAGGGGGACGTAGGGGACGGTATTTGCAATTTCTCCCTAAAAGATCTGTAAGAACAAGGAGGTCTAGGAAGATAGTGAGCTCTGGGATGCTGCTGTGGCACAGATAGTCTAATAACTGGCTAGGAGTGGGTGAAGTAGCCATGGGGAGTAGAGTAGGCTCCTGAAGTAAATCCAGAAGCAGACAACGGAAGATGGTGAGGGTGGATAGGAAGTAGTCCAGGGAAACAATAACGGAATGGGGACTGAGACCTGGATTGCTGGTTCCTGGGGTAGAATATCATGTAGCAGGCATGTAAGTGCTCCCCTGTCCACCACTGGTACAGTGACACAGAGCACTGAGAGAGGCTGAACACTATCAGTGAAGGCATTTGGATAATGGTCCTGTTGTCCTTGGTAACCCTGAAAGGAGTGGACTAAAAGGTGGCCTGGCAGGAGTGTCAAGTTACTTGATAAGATGATCTTAGCGCCAGCAATCGACAGCAAGGGGGTACCCAAAGCATCAAGAACTAATTCCCAGACCTAGGCCAAGGGAGGCACGCTAGCAGTGAATGGCAATCCTGTTATACCCCACTAAAACTGTCCAATTTTATTTTTCTTTAAAAAATATTACTTTAATCAAAATTATATGCTCTTGCATGTCAGGCTTAACCACAGTGCATTTTACTGTGTCTCTGAGTTCTAAACAGGCATGAATCAGGTGAATACTGACAGGCTTTAAAGTTCAGTTTATACTACTAAAATAATGCTAGTAACTTATTAGTTATTTTGCAACATTCTCTCACATATGAAAAAAGTTGGAGTTGCTAACTTGGATGCTTTATTCAAATCTCACTCTATCAAGGAATCTTTATTTAATAGTCTTAACTTTTTTTTAAGATAATATCTTGAGAAGCTTCCACTTTCCTGAGTTTCTGAATCTGCAGCTGAAACCCATGCTTCTGTCTCATCTGTTCTGACTCATCCTCTTTCCAATCCCTAATAGCTTCCCTCATCTGCCCTTGAGTTATGTATCATTTCTGAAGTGCTGTATGACAGTACTTTCTTGCTGTGTTTTCAAAAAAGAAAAAAAAAATGGCTAGAAGTCCTGGTAAAGAACCTTCAGTACTAGCATTTTTGCTGGATGGAGGGGCCTAGGGTAGGTTTTGATTCTGTAATGTCAGGAAAAAATACTAGAGAAGGCTAATAGAGATAACTCCCTAATGACGGGCCCAATCTTGCAAAGAGCTAAGTGTTTCTTGAGGTATACAATAAGCTCAGATCCTATCAAACACAGAGAAAGCTGAGCATGACTCAGCATCTTGCAGAATATGACTGAACATTATTTCCTTTTACCTTGCCAATGTAATATTAAGAGTGTTCAGATCCAGGGAGAGCTTGGGCCCCCTCAGGCCAAATGGAAGCAAATCAGTTCTAGTGCTTGGGGAATTACTCTAGGAATCAGAACAGCCAGGTTTGATGCCTACCTGGTTCTTGCATACCTATTTATACCTGCCCCTGGATACTTCCACTGCATGCATCCGACGAAGTGGGTACTAGCCCACGAAAGCTTATGCTCTAAAACTTTAGTTAGTCTTTAAGGTGCCACAGGACTCTTTGTCACTCATATATATGTTTGTGTGTATGTGTGTCTAGACATATATGTGCACACACACAGATCTGCTAGAGAAATGCCTATCCTTCCAGTCTCACTGATGGGTGGATAAGGGGTTTTGTGGAATCCACCAAAAAACTGACATACCCTTACTTTTCAGTATAAAATAATAGGATGTCTGTGTGGGGTATGAATTGTACTAAGCATGTATTATAAGGGATACATGCTGGGGAGAAGCTGCTGGTCATGGCCAGGAGAGACCATTTGGTCATCCATTCTGATATCTTGCACGTTGCAGACCATTACATTTCACCAAGTTTGGCAAAAGGATGTCTATCTTGAAGATATCTGGTCTTAATCTGAAGACCTCAAGGGATGGAGATTCCACCATTTCCCTTTGTAGTAAGATCCAATGGTTAATCACTCTGACTGATTAAAAAAACAAATGCCTTCTTTCCAATTTGAATGTCTGGCTTCAGTTTGCAGAAATTGGTTCTTATTACTCTTTCTCTGCTAGATTAAAGAGCCTTTTATTTCAGGTACTTTCTCATTGTGAAGGTCCTTATACACTGTAATCAAGTCTTGATAAGCTAAACGACTGTGCTCTTCAAGTGTCTCATTGCAAGACATTTTCTCCAGCCCTTGAATCATGCTTATGGTTCTTTTGATATCCTCTCCAGTTTCTTTTTTTTTAAAATCTGTACATTAGAACGATACGTAATATTTCCAGTATTGACTTTACAAATGCCACGTACAAAGTAAAATCAACTTCCTACTTCTACTGACTACTCCCCTGTTTATACATCCAAGGATCACATTAGCCCCTTTTGCTACAGCATTGTGCAGGAAGCTCATATTGAGTTGCTTGTTCACTACGAATCTAAATCCTTATGAGTCACTGCTTTCCAGGATCAGTCCCCCATTCTGTGGGTGTGGCCTGCATTCCTTCTTTGTACATGTGTAACTTTCATTTTGGAACCAGCAGCAGGCTCATCTGTCCCAGATAAAAAGGGTTTCCCATTCTGTTTGTCTCATAGGTGCTCACTGGTAGGTAATAGCAGAGTGAAACACTCACTCTTCCAATAGCTAAGCTAAAAGGTTTGAGGAGGACAGGGGTGACCATCCACCACACTTTAGCCACTTCTAAGTGTATGTGTGGGTGCCTTTTGAGGGCCATTAGTATAATTAAAGGTGGCACACATTGTGAGCCCTGCCCCCACATCCACCACTGGATTCTTCCAGTGTATTCTAGATATTTCTGTACTTGCACCCCTTCTCCCTGCTTCCTCCCATATTTCTATTAACACATTCCTTTATAAGAAAGCAGTACCTAAACTATGGTGAACTGAAATTGAAGACAAGAAAACCCTGAGAATAACTTAAAATGATTTGCTTGCTTCAGTGGGTAGAGGTGAGACTTTTCTAGGAGGTTTTGTGTTCAGTGATACTCATGGTAACTTGATATCATAGGAGAAAGCCAGCTGCCTTCTGCAGCTGAACAAACACAAATTATAGATTAAAAAAATACTGAAATGGCACTGTGTGCTATTTTTTATCAGCAATTTCTCATTCCTTCAGCCAATTGCTATAGGCCAGTTCTGTGTCATGAGTGATTCTGTCTCTCCCAGCTCCTTCCAAAAGGAGTTATTAATCGGTGAGAGGAGGGCAAACGGCAGACTACTGAATGAGATGTGAGACATAAAGCAGTGAAAGCAAGCCTAGGCTAGAAAGAAAAAAGGGGGTATAAAGATGATGAAAAAAAACAATTTCTCTATAGCTCGTTTCAATCAATGATCACAAAATGCCTTACAAATCCTCACAACACTACTGTAAAGCAGATAAGTATTACACACAGGGAATCCTAGGCACAGAAAGACTAGTTTGTGCTTATGCCACAAAATGTAGGTGAGGCAGCAAGTATCCGAATCAGAGCCCTATTGTTCCATTTCAATCATGAAATAATTCTTCCAAATTTTTAACTTGTGATATCTGGATTCTCTTTAACCATGCTTAACTGCTGAAGGGGTGGGGGGGGGGGGAACCCAGAGAAAAGGAGAAGCTGGAATGACTAGGTGAAATGAAATCTAACAATTACCTTTCTTCCTACCGAGTTAGAAGTCTTATTTGATGTTGGTGAAAACAAAGGTCTCTTGCTGCTTTGCAATAAATGCTGAGGCAGAGCAAACATTATCTTCTTATGCATTTAATTTACTGATATCCAGATCTTGGTGATTACAGCTGTTCTTTAAAGAAAATCACAGAAGTACATACCACTACAGAGAGTGAGAGTTACATTAATGAGGGAGTTATTAAGTAACACAGGTTTTGTCAACAAGCATGACATATTTCAGCATGGATCCCATTGGTATTTCAGTTCTTCACAGCTCTGCATGAACAACCCTAAACAAAAAACTCCTCTCTTTGCTGCCTTTCCCTGTAAGGCCTGCAGATTCTAAAGGGAAAATACAGTTTTCTTCAATAGCAGAACACAACTGATTCCAGATCTTTGACTGAATGAGGAGTACAGTATTTGGTCTTAATGGAATGAATTAGTATATAGAAGAGGAATATCTAGCAATGAGTGGCCAGGAATATTTGATAGTTCCACTGACAGATTACAAAATATCTACTCCACTGTCAGCCTCAATAAAAATGTGACACTTTATAATAGGGAAAATCAGATATTAATAATAAAAGAGAAATCTATATAGAAGTAGCTGTTTCCTGAAGAAGAAAAAAATTGGTGGATCTCTCTGTATTTTCTGCAGAAAACACAAATAGTTCTACTAAAAATAAGGTAAGAGCTTCTTTAGGAGAGCAATCTTCTACAACGACATGGTGTAGCTGTTCTAACTCTTCCCCAGTCTGCTAGACCACACCCTTTATCTGTGCATACCTCCCCTTTAGCAGTGAATAATCTGGTGCTCATAATAAACAAGGGGAGCATAGACAATTTCTGTTGAATTTTCATTTTTTTCTTTAAGTTTTAGTTAAAGTTTTAGTATCATGATTCATGAGGTCCAGTGTTCCATGGAGGGACTGTTATTGATGAGACACCAGGAAAACAGAAAATATGGGACTTTAGACTGAAAGCAATTCAGCCACATGGACAGAGAAGTCAACCTAATTTAATACAGTTGTTAAACTTAACCTGCATTCATTATCAACATCCGAGGAAACATTATTACCTGTCCCAGTTTATTCCATAGGCATGTGCTGGTTTGTATTAACTTGTCTAATGAGCTTCCACTACAATGCTGTGACAAAAAAAGTAGCTATTGCATTCCTTAAAAAGAGGAAGAGTGAGTAGGAATAGAGAGATGTTTTGCCTTTTTATATAGCATTGGTGAGCCCAGTATTGGGTTAGAGCGTGCATCCAGTTGTAGTGTCCTTAAAATATGTTGGAGAATTGGACAGGAATTTGTCATGTTTAATTGTACTAGTTTTAAATGACATAATAGAAAATCTAGATATAATGCAATACTCCAATAAAGCAAAAATCAGATTTTTTTTTAAGTATGGATCTATTACTGTAGCCTCTAAGTGCTTCTGTAACCATTATTAAACTATCATAGATTGTATCCTTTCCTTACTCTCTAAAAAGTAGATTTGAACTTAATTCAGATAACAATCCCATTTCACTTCATTCAGTTGTTATAAAAGCTTTTAGCCCTCCAAGCTGCATTACTCTTGAAGGTAACCAAATTCCTCACATAGACTTTCTGACTTTGACTTTAGTGTTGCTTAGATACAGCGGGTGTTCTTGAGTTAACCAACTACAGTGTTGTCAGCATGACTGTTTCGTCACATTGATTTGAAAATGCATTATGTAGAAAAACAGCTCCACCTTTTGCATGAATAAAGTATAGAGACAAATGTAATTTAAACTAATTTAGTTTTTTTACAAGAGGTGCTAGTTGCCCAGTATCTCACAAAATAGATCTTAAGAAATGATTGTTGTCTATTAAGGTCAATTAGGCAACATTTTAATAGTAATCTGCGAAGGTGTCTCTTCCCTCCTCTTAGATTATTTATATGAAGTTTTACCTGTCAATTTAAATTCCATGAGTTATAAAAATTAATAATGAATGAAATTGCTGTAAGATATTAGGCTTTCTGCAATTAGTATTGTTATGTCTCCCTTTTACGTTGACTTAGCTGTTATTAATTATTAAAAATATGGTATTTACTATAAGATAAAGCCCAGAGACTTAGAAAACCCTGTATTCTACTGTAAAGGCCTAAAACACCATGGACCAGATTCTCCAGTTACTGCAATTTAAATCCATTGATTACTGGGATTATGCTAAGGAATGAAATCTAAACTCTGAAGATGCTGATACAAAATACAGTTTTTGCACATTCATTTAGTTATTAAACTTCTGAATTTCATCAGAAACCAGTTTCCAATAATGTCACTGCCAGAAACATGAACTACTCTTACAATTTCAGCCAAAACACTGGCCAGAAAGAAAAAGAGGAAAGTTAGAAAGCTAGATTTTACCATTAACTGAGAACACCACAGCCTCTTGCAGCCAAGAAAATTCTTATAGCAATAACAGCAAACCTCTCAGCAGTGTTGGATGTGTAGCACTGTACAAACTTACTCAAGGCATAATTAAGTTATGGATTTCACTAGAAACAAGATATTATTGGAACCAAGAATATAACAGTATTCAAAAAAAGGCATCAATATGGATTATGGGGACATCCCAAGTTACATTTGCTAGGATAAAAATGTACAAGGTTGAGAAATAAACTTCAGCTATAGGCAGTTTATTTCACAATTGTCCTTTACAGTTTTCATGCATCTTCCTGTTAAACATCTGGTATTGGCCATTATAAAAGACAGGATTTTAGAGTTTACAGATCCCTTCTCTCAGCTATATTTTTGTTTCAAGTCTCTTCCCCAACCCTCCCACTATATATATATATATATAATATGGGAATTTTTTAAAAAAATCTCTTAATGATTGAGTAAGCACTATTTCAGTCTCCCTTCTAAAAATTTGAACAAACTGTCATAATAGTCTGTCTGTTCTCTCTCACAGTTTTTGTGAAACTTTTAAAAAAAAAGAACAAACAAGAAAACAGACCTGCTAGTTTACATGAAAAAGAAGCCACATTTAAACTCCTTTCTAACCTTTGCAGGGAAACAATTTGGGGGAGAGGCTATATTTATATTATATATGCATATAGTTTATAGCACATTTGAGTCCAGAATCCCAAAGGGAACCTTTATAGGTCACTGTAATAGAAATAGTTTTTGTAGTAGTAGTAATAATAATAATAGAATTAACCGCAATAGTTAGTGACAGAATATTTTCCTCACTGCCAGCTGGTAAGAAATTTTAATAAATATTTCCATCCAGCCACATTCTTGCATGCAAAGACTCTGTTATGTAGAAAAATATGTCTCCTTTTTCTTACCTACTTTATCTGTTCATCTGCTTCAGTGACCCTACTGATACAAAGCCTGGTAAAATACTGAACTGATGCTGGTAGGCACAGGAGGTGAAACATGAATTTGCTTAACGAGTTATGCTTATACATTTACACTAGCATCAATGTTACTGAGAGACTGTTATAAAAACAGGTATCAAGGTTGAGGTTGTTATCATCTCTGTAGGAACTGCCTGCATGCCTTCGCTTTCCCAGGCTTTATCGCAGTTGAGTGATTAAAAAAAATTCCAAAACACAGATTAAAAAAAAACAACAACCAGAAAGTCTACAGATTTCCCACTAAATCTCTGATTATGATGAAAATGGTTGCTCATCCAACTCAAAATGAGAGAGACATTTCGGCAGCTCAGCTGCATGGAGTACTGTTAATGGGGCCCCAAAGTGTTTCTTCACAAACAGAACAAGTTGTTAGTGTTGTTATTCCTGCTCCACGGTTATTTGGAAAAAAATCATGTTCCACCTCCAAAGTTAGAACTCAAGACATCTACTATAAATAAAAATAGATTTAAAATGTGTTTTCAACCCTCAGGCAAGTATGAGGTGCCTATGTTTGCTCTCAGAGATGTGGACAAATGAGTTCTCCTTATGCTGAGAAAGTTTAGAATTCATTGGGAAGGGACAGAGAATAAGGCCAGAGTTCTGGGGTAAAGGTTTCAAACAAAGATGGAGTTGTAGGCACAGGATTTGCACGTGGAGAGGCAGTGAGGACTAAGTCATTTGGTAGGAGAGCAGTCAGTTAAATATTGTGCTGTTCAAAATTCAGTGAGGAATAAAATTCACAATCACGTCATTCTGTAACACAAAGAATGGATTATTCATTCAGATTTTTGTGCACATCTCAAATGTAATAAGAATGGATGCACGGTGGAAATTGACTATTATAAAGCAAGGAAGACAGTAAAAAATCTGAGGGGGGAAGAAACATTAGCAAAACAAGTAAAGAAAAGTAAGTGTACAGTGAGTACCAAGGCTACAATACATTACAGTACCCTTAATATTACAGCTGAAGAGAAGGTTAGCAACAGTCTCCATATCAGGAGATCCAGCATTAGAATATACATAACGCCCTTCATTTTTACTTTTTATGGACTTTTACTGAAAATGTTCTAGGTTTTAGGCCATATTTTGACAACTCAAATACATGAAAATACAGATTATGTTTAAAAACATCCAATCCATTAAATTGTGTAGATATGTTTGTCAATAAATTAGTTTAAGGGTAAATGCCTGTCTGCAAAACTATTATTGGAATTTACACACACGTGCAGGCATAGGCATATGTGTACATAATCTTCATGAAACAAATCACAGCATTAAGCTGCTCTTACTCTCAGCATTCTTACCTTTCTGTTTATTGTTTTCTGTTCTCATCCCTCAACAGTAACCTCATATTTACCAAGAAAACTGTGAAGTTAATATTTTTACACTGACTTCCACCCTTTTTTAAAAAAATTGTAATCTAAATTCACAAAAGTTTTAGATAAAGTAAAAGCTGAAAACAAAGAGCTCTAGATATAAGCAAAAAAAAATAGAGAGCTGAAGTTTGTTCCATTATCTTTTTAGATGGATTTGGGAATAAAAGAAAAAAGGTGAAAACTAGGATACAGATCAGTGCAACTTTATTTTATGTAATGCTTTTCAAAAAAGAACCCCAAAACTGTAAGCCAGAGCATTTTATGGAACAACTTTAATAGTGACACAGTTAAAAATAAAATTGAGTAGCAGAAAGCAAGAAATTAAGAGGTACAGAAAAGGAGTGGAAATATCATTTTTAAGGTACTATCTGAAAATTCTAAAGGCTGGAATAAAATAAAATAGAGTCCACCACTTACTACTCTATTAGCTTAATTTAAAAATATTGAATTGTTAACAAAACTGTTTCCAATTTCACCAGCTTTAGCAAAAGGTGAAAACTTGTAATTTTCCTTTTTAAAGAGTGTCTTAATAAAATTTGGAAATTTTGCCCTGTTCTTTCTAATTCAGATGAATGGAAAGTGATTGTCCAGCAGTTTGAAATAACTTTGAAATGCTATCACTACCATTCTGATGCAGTGGAATTTTTAAAAAGAAGTTTACCTGCTGTAGATGTAGGATTTACAATACAATGTTGTAAAAATGAATGATAATATCTAATATCACCATACTCTATATTCATAACAATACTCACTTGCTAGTGTTGCTTAGGACAGCCATGTAACTATAAATATGCTGATCAAGAGGCCAACTGCATCTCCACAGTTATTTTTTGTCCTGTCTCAGCTAAACAGCTGCTAGGTAGTTCCACGTCTCTCCCATAGCTCCATCCTGACATGAATTCAGGGGCTGGTCACTTTCAGTGTACCACATTGAGAACTAAAGTGTTTTGTCTGCTATGGTGTTTGTTTAACTCCCACAGCTGTTAGTCACCTCCATTCATCCACTCTGCTCTAGCTCACATCTAACTTGTTCCATCCTGAACTCCCACTCAGACTGAATCCCCTGTTAATAGATCCTATTTTTATGGCTTTCAATTTGAGCTGACCTGTTACAAACAACCTTATCTACTTTCAAAAGATATTTTTTCAGGAGAGTTGCTCACATGCTTTCCTGCACTTAGTATGACCCCGCCAGCAGAATCACTGGATTGCACAGCTCTTAATTAGTCACAAGATGAGTAATGGACTATTTGACTGTGCTACCTAGCCCTCTCACTTATGTTTGTGTCTTTTTCCAATCAGCATGTAACAACAGCCCTAATCCCATCTGTGAGCTACTGTCATTTGTGATTTTTATAGAATCTTTTGCATTTTTTGCTTCCCTTATAAGATGTATTAATTTGTGAGAGATAATTTAAAATTAAAACTGTGAAAGCATGGGGAGAAATCCACCTGCTGATCAACAAGAAAGTCAGGAAGCAAGAGCTCTTGTTCATTTTGCTGCACAGTATTTGTTGTGTGTGTTGGTTGGCTGGCTGCTTCTAGATCTCCTGTTTTCCCTGCTGACAGCTCTCTGTCTCTGAATTCACATCTTACCAACTGAAGACTTTTAAAGTTATCACTCACACCATCCAGTGCTGCTGGTGGTAGTACCTCTCACATTAGAGAGATCAAGTGAAGATCATTTCTGAAGTGAAGGCACTTTGGTTGATGGGGGAGTATCGGTATATGATAAAGAAAGAAAAGAAACAACCTTCCTCATCAGCAATCCTAATATCAAACTTGAATCATTTTAGATTACAGAAGTTCCCTCTCTGGGCCCACCATATCCGCCCAGTCTTTTGCTTAAATCTATATTTCGGTCTCAGCTGGTCTAACTGGCCCAGACTCTGTCTTCAGATCTTGCGCATTCTAGGGATTTGCAGATGTAGATGGAAATAATGCATCTCTAATGCTCTAATTCAAGGAAGCTCTGCTCCACTCCACATAGGAATAACATGCTGAATTAGATTAAGGATGAATCTAGGATGGTAGCCTCTCTCCAACAGTGGCCAATATAGGAGTGGTGGGCAACCTTCGGCCTGCGCCGCTTCCCGCACTCCCATTGGCTTGGAATGGCGAACTTCAGCCACTGGGAGATTTCAGGCGGTCGTGTCTTTGAATGGTCGGTGTAAACAAACTGCCACGGCCCGCCAGCGGATTACCCCGATGGGCCGCGTGCGGCTTGCGGGCCACAGGTTGCCCACTATTGACATACAGGCTGTTTCTTCTCTCATAGTGGTGTAAATCAGAAGTAAATCTATTGGTATTAATGAGTTACAAAAGTGTAAACTGTGTGAGAGCAGAATTTAGCCACGTTACTTTTTTAAGAAAAGGAAATAAAAATATAGGGAACCCCTCAAAAAAGACATGGGCCATTTCACTTCTTGTTGCTTTTCTTTCATTTTCTTGCTGTCATTTATGTCAAAGTCTGTGGCTTTTTATAAGTTACTTTTGAGTGACCATAGGTAGAATTATGAGAGGCAAAACAAGTGCATCACTACCAAACCCAGTGAAAAATTCTGTGTTTAAAGGGAGAAAAAAAAAATCCTGTTTTTGTCTCCAGTTGTTAATGGAGTGCAAAAATATCACTCCACCTTCAAAGTCATGTGCTTTGGCAGGTTACAATAAAATTCTAGAAAGGGCAACTTTGCCCCGCAGGTTGAATGTCATTATTTTTGTTGTGAAGTTTAACTGGCAAACACTGAGATTTCAGCTAGGACCAAACTGATAAATCCTTTCTTAAAAAATACATGTCTTGCGCACAAATACTTATGCATCAAAAATGGGTTGCATTGCACAAGTCCTCTGAGTTGTCAACTCTGCTAGCAGCATATTGTGACCCAGGACAACAAAGGGCATGGTAGTCTTTCTTTACAGTTGTGTCTGCTGGTTAACCCCAGGCCTGGTTGGTTCTCAAACTGATTGTCTTTGGTGTGGAAAGACAGGAGTGGGATTGTAAAGTTAGTGTAGAACTAGAAATCTTCTGTGCAGAGACTGATAAGCCAAAAGAAGTTCCCAGTAAACAAATTCAGCATGGTCGGTTGGTTTCCTGCGGAGGCTGCAATTGCACTTCCATGCAGGAGCGTGAGGTAGAAGCTCTGTGGAAGTGAACATAAGAATGGCCATACTGGGTCACACCAAAAGGTCCATCTAGCCCAGTATCCTGTCTTCTGACAGTGACCAATGCCAGATGCCCCAGATGGAATAAACAGAACAGGCAATCATCAAGTGATCCATCCGCTGTAGCCCATTCCCAGCTTCCTGCAAACAGAGGCGAAGGACACCCTCCCTGCCCATCCTGAATAATAGCCATCCTCCATCAATTTATCTAGTTTTATTTTTTAACCCTGTTGTAGTTTTAACCTTCTCAGGGTCCTCTGGCAAAGAATTCTACAGGTTGGCTGTGTGTTGTGTGAATTTTGATTGTTTTAAACCTGCCGCCTATTAATTTCATTTGATGACCCCTAGTTCTTGTATTAGGAAGTGTTATTTACTCCTTCCATATTTACTTCCTCCACAGCAGTCATGATTTTATAGACTTCTATTATATCCCCCCTTATTCATCTCTTTTCAAGCTGAAAAATCCCAATTTTATTAATCTCTCTTCACACAGAAGCGGTTGCATACCCTAAAAAAAATTTTTGCCCTCTTCTGAACCTTTTATAATTCCAGTATATCTTTTTTTGAGACAGGACAACCACACAGTATTTAAGATTTGGGTGTATAATGGATTTATATAAAAAGAGAATATGATATTATCTATCCCTTTTTTAATGATTCCCAACATTCTCTTATTTTTTTTGACTGCCGCTGCACATCAAGTTGTTTTCAGAGAACTGACTCCAAGATCTCTTTCTTGAATGGTAACAGCTAATGTGCCTGGGGATGGGAGGGATAAGCCATCAGGATTGGATTACATCTCCATGATCAGGCTACAGCTCTGCAGAGTTTTCACAGAAATGGCAGCAGGAATGATAATTTGGCCCCTGGTCAGTTGTAATCTTATATCTTGGCAGGCTTCTGTTCCTGATTCTGTAAGCAGACATACTGGGGGGAAAAAATTACAGCTGAAAATGCACTTTACTTTGTCAAACTCTGCCTGCATGTAGCTGAATTCTCATGATTTCACTGAGCCTCAAGTCTATAAGTAGAATTTGGCCCTTATTGGGAACTGTTGCATGCACATGATTTATACTGAGGCTGGTCTTCAATCCTACTGTAATATTGCTGCTGCGGGTGACCTGGAACACAAGAAAGTTGAGGCTATTAATGGAAGATAAACTCTCAGAATCTGTAATGCCAGACCTACCCTATGCAAACATGAGAGTAAAGTGCTTACTCACATTTTAAGTGGACCCAATCCTGCAACCTGAATTCACATGAACAAACCATCTCCATGCATGTATTCCCATTTAAGCAAATACAGCCTCTCTGAGTGAGCATTGTTCATGCAAAAGTAAAGCTCCCAAGACTGAACATATATTTTTACATTAGAACTAAGAACATCAGAGTTACAAACCTTTATTGTTTTCACTATTTTGTCTCTTTTGTTATACCTATAGATTAAAATTATAGGGGAAATTGTAGGGAGATTATAAAGTCATGTTTTTCCTTGCCATCCACCCACCCACCCAAAATTTACCTTAAATTTTGCTCCAAAATGAAATTGTAGTAGATATTTGTAATCAATGTGGGGTTTTTTCCTATTATAAAGATCTTCCATTCCTAATTGCTTCAGTGAGATTGAGTTATGTTTCAGAAATCTTGTTAGACAGGAATATTATTATTTTAATACAGGTTTTATAATCCATAAGTATTCAGAATGCCAAAAACATAGATGTTAAAAAAATCCAAAAGTATCTTCAGTCATTCTTTTTTTAAAAGCTACCCGTTTTTCTATAAGAACCTTCTTTTTTCTCCATGGAATTGTCCATAAAACCAAGTATTGACAAACTGATTTTTCCCAACATCTGAACATTGGCATTACCCATATGTAATTTAGAGATAATATTTTTTTTCTCCTTCTCCTGTACCATAAATTATCTGCTTTTCAGTGTATTAATACAATAACTACAAGTTAATGGGCTATAAATCTATTTCATATGGATTAATTAGAAAATGTCTTCTGTGTTCCTATTGGCGGAAAATTCATGGAGTCAGAAGGGCAAATACATTTACTCTATTATCTGTCTAGATCTGTGCTCTAGCCTGTTTTTGTCTGCTGAATAGAGATTTGCCCTTTGGAAACTTATTAGATGTCTGTTTGATCTCTGAACTTTTTATTTTTTTGTCTCTAAGTAAACGATAAGCATATATTAAGGAAATCCATGTGGAAGATTTGTGACTCTTTTTATGCATAATACATATCTACCTCCTTGAAATCATTGCCATTCAAGACAACATTCCCTCTATTTCTATTGGAAAGGTGATATGTGAGAGCGCACCTGATACCACTACAGTACTGCCAACCCTCACAATTTTAGTCTGGCAGTAATTTGTGTCTTTCTTGAAGACCTGATTCTGGAATTCAGTTAATTACGTTAACATTTTAGCTTGCATCAGAAAGAGAGACGAGGGAGGTGAGAACTTTTTTTTTTGTTAACCTACTTCCGTAGTGAGAAAAACAAGCTTTTGAGCTACACAGAGCTCTCCTTCAGGTCTGGCTGAAGAACTTACACATAAGAACACTGTAAGCTCGAAAGCTTGTCTCTGTAACATCCTGGGACCAAAACAGATACAACACTACTTACATTTTTTTTTAAATGTACAATTCCAATTCTCCTTGTTCGACCTAGGAAATGTATACCCTTAAAGGTTAGAAAATCAGAAGTCAAATAAAAAGAACCCAAAGTTCATTATTTTGAAAAAAAACCTCATCATTTTAAGACAATTTTGTGATTTATGGGGGCCTGACTCATGGTTTTTGAATAACTGAGGTTGTCAATACTGTTACTGCTACTTTAGTTAGCGAAAAGTGTATGGAGCACTGCAATGGTCATGTAATTACAGACCAGCCACTTTTCACTACCCTATCAAAGACGTACTTTATTTAGAATATATATAAAAAATGAGAAATGAAATAACATATTTTGTAATACTGAAAAACATTCCAGGAGAAAACAGTGAAAGTTACAGCATCAGGTTTATTTTACGGACAAGAAAAAAGTGGGGAATAGTGACATTTCTGATGACAGATTTTCAGCAGGTTAGACTCTGAGGGCATGTCTGTATGGTGATGTAGTGTAAATCTACAGTGCTCTAGCCTGCCATGTACTGTCTATGGAGACTCTGCTGCTACACATTAAAAGTTCTGCAGTGATCTTTGAATCTACTGTAGATTTATACCCCAGCTTCCTGCAACACTTAATGGCTACATAGACAAGCCCTCATACAGCAAGGTGACTTGTTCCTAGCATAAAGGTACTCGGGCCCTCTTGGAATCAGTGGTAAAATCCTAACCCCATTGAAGTCAACGGCAAAATTCCCATTGATTTCAATGGGGTAGGATTGTACTGTAGGTCTCTATTGTTACTGAAGAAGTTTGTGTTTTGGTATAAAAGATTTCCTTTTGTGTTCTGACTTTAAGAAAAAAATAGGTGAAAAATCCTTTTAAAACAAGTTGTAAATTTTCAAATAAGAAAAACACATGTAGGCTGTCCAGGCAGAGTGAACCCATTCTGTACCATCACTGCCTTTCTTAGCAGATGGATTAAATAAACACAACCAGAGATACACAGGACCTGTTGGAAGAGAGAATATTGATTCCATGGAATCTAAATGTGAGAAATGCACTTTGAGATCTGTTGATGAAAAGTACTATATAAGAGCTATGTTTTGTCCTTTATTGATTAACTTGCTCATTTAAATTACCCCAAAGAATGAGAGAGATGAATCACATTTGAAAGAACAAGCATTTGATATATTTCCCTGAATGATACAGTAATATTAAATGTATTGCTGCCTGACAAACCTATAACCTCACTGAACATTTTGTAGCTCCTGTAAATGGATCTCTTCCTAATTCTAAAATCCTTTCATAAGCAACAACAATTTGTTAATGAGACAACAATACATCAGTTCCTTATGTGATCTCTAAAAGGATAATTTCAGAGAGAAAAGCTCTGTGCTGAAGATGCTGGCTTTTCTGCCTGACTCCCAGGAGATAAGAAATCTTGTCTGATGTCATGTTTTTCCTCTAACATCTCTCACTGCTAGCTTCTTAATGATTTGAAACTGGGAGAAGCGGCAATGATGTGTCTGAAGGGACAATATGACCCCTCTAGAATTGCATTTAACAGGCTTATGAATAAACGAAGGAGCTGCAATGGTGTCCCTTCTCATAAATGCTGCTTAGACTTATTTAAATCTATAAAGGGAACTTGCATGTCTTCCATGCTTAGTCTCATTGAAAAATATATTTTTAAACAACCGTCATAAAATGAAGGTTTTTTTCTCATTGTACCATGCTATAATGATACGTTTAACACAATCCCTAAATTAACATACCACATTATAAAATGAGTGGCTTAATTTAGGCAGTCTTTAAGCCATCATTCCTGTAACTAGTTCATTAAAATAAAGAGTGGGAACAAAATTTACAATTAAGCTATAAAATAGGGAGGAGCTGTTGCCTTGATGAAGTCAACTTTTGTATGAAATGAAAGTGACCTTTAACATGTCAGAGTTGCACATTTATCATTGCTGTAGTGAAATTGCTGGAAATTGTTCCATATTCCCCAGTGCACAGCCCTGAAATGTTTAATACAACGTGGGCCTTCTAGATTGTAGAATTGGTTAGTGGGATGAGTAGCAAGGGAACTAGAAAAGGACGGAACTTAAGTGATCTAACAAAGTTGACTTTGTAATCCTACTGAATGTGCTTGATACTTCAACCAAATAAATTTCTAAAGTGTCAAGTGTTTTTGAAAGATAAGTAGTGGCCAGTGGATGTTGCTCATGCTTATTATTTGGAGTCAGAGAATTGTATTCTGGAGTGTATGCTCACTGGCTCTGAAGATGTGCTTTATATGCAAGTTTTGCCAGCTTGCCTTTGCGTGTCACTGATATCCACCAGTGGTGATAGTTCTGACTATAGCTGTGCAAAATGTTTTGTATACTGGCCATAATTCTGGCTA
Organism: Dermatemys mawii; assembly: GCA_007922305.1. Classification (NCBI taxonomy): domain Eukaryota; kingdom Metazoa; phylum Chordata; order Testudines; family Dermatemydidae; genus Dermatemys; species Dermatemys mawii. The sequence goes on along the minus strand of ML677343.1, from coordinate 22,238,725 downwards.
CGTAGCTCTGTAGTGTGGGCTCCAGCTGAAGGTCCAGAACCAGCTGGAGTCATGTTCGGGGCACAAATGGAATCTTAAAGGAGGCTCCTTCCACAGGGGCTGTTGAGTGGCAGTCAAATTTTGTCCCTTGCTCAGGGAAAAGTGCATGACTTTGACACCTCCATTCACTCCCAGAGTTTTAGGGATAACATTCTGCAAATACAAGATGGTTTTATTTTATTTGTATGTTCTAGAAAGAAAGCACAGAAACCTCCATGTGATTCTGAATCTAGATATCCTTCACCCACCGTGGCTCCTAAACTCACAAGTTAGGTTCCCTGGAACCAAGGTTAGGCCAATGATCAGGGACCTGGGCTCTGCCATGTAATTTGAAAACAGTGTGAGAACACTGGAAATAAAGGGATTCAGAAATGATATGATACAATTTCTTCTGGACCTGTGATCTCCTCACACCACAGTCCCCTGGCTAGTTATATTTAAACAAGAATTTATTTGCTATGGGAATTACTTTTGAAAGTAGAGTGTTAGGGATTTTTTTTTGTATTTGGCTTGAATGTTTGCTGGACATTGTAATATACATTTACATCTGCATCAATATATCTTTGTCCCTGATCCTGACTTGCAGCTGCCTTAAAGTCTCTGAAGCAGTAATTGGGATGCTGGCAAGATCTAAGTCTCACTTCAGCACTTTTATTATTGAATATTTGAGAAGAAACTCAGAGAGATATCCCTTAACTAGGATACTGTTATGCGAGATACATAAGTGTTGATCTTGTCACTAACACTCTAATTTTCATTAAATTCTCTAAAAGAAAGGCAGTAACATTCTGTTGTTGAAATCATCTGATGATGATGTAGAGGAGGTCATAACACATTATCGCCCCCAGAAACTACCTTTGGCTCAACCCTATATGTCTGTTTTTATTTTTTTAAAGGAAATCCTGTTTTTTCCATTTAACAATTCATTCAAGAGCTCCACTACAATGTGTAACTTGCTTTCTTTTTGTTCTTAGAAGTACTTAGACATCTATTTATTTGTGTTTAACTTGTGATTTATGGAAATAAATACAAATGAAAATCTGAAACCCCAGGAGATGGCAGCTCACAAACCAATGATACCAGATGGACTTTTCAGCATCCCTTTGCCTTTTTTAATTGAACTGTGGCAATAGCCACCTAAACTGAGGCTAATTAAGTACAGTAGTTCCACTTAATTATAGGAAAGATTTCTTCTGCCAGATCTTGTTGCTGTCTATAATTTGTTGGTTAAGAGGGTAATTTATTTTCAGTGCTAATTGGTGACGAACAGATTATTAAAACTGGATTGTATGTCACTTCTTTCAGTCTTCTGTTTTATTTTACTTAAGACTGGAACACTTCTAAATTGAGGATGGTATATAAAATGAGACCTTTTCTCACATTGTTGATTGATAACTACTGATATTGCAAATGTCCTATAAACATTTTAGTGCATGCCATAATTTTTTTCAGTATTTAGCATTAGTCCTGTGGTATAACTAGTTGGAAACTGTAGTTTCAAATAATTATCAGAAATTAACATTAATAAATTCTGAGTATTTTAAAGTTAAAACTCTAATGAAAGCTGCAATATTATCCATTTATATTCTTTGAGAACTTCTTTTTAAGATATTCTATGACTTGACCTTTATTTTATGACAAGATATTTGAAGGTTGACTTGTATGAGTCATATCTGTAATTATTAAACTGTATGAAAAAAAGATAATGGATTATCAGAGCTTTCTTTAAAGTATTTTTAATTCCTTATTGTTTTTTTTTTAAAGAACCTTTTATACTGAAGTATCTAAAATATTTCTTACAAGGTCAAGCATTCTGTCAATCAATACTTCAAAATGAATTAAAAAAAGAAACCCAGAATAAAATGATCTTTGAGTGTAAAATATGCATAAACTTCAAGCAGAAACACATATGTTCAGTTATTCAGACCTAGTCTGGATCTGCAAAACAAAATATAAAATATGGGGACATTGACTTGTGTATGTGAACCTAGAAGCTTCAATATTCCTGTTACCTAAAATTTCCCCTTTAAAAGTTGACATCAATAGGACTCTTCGGTGCACCACACCTGAAGATGGGCTCTATTATTCTAACATGTAGCTTTATTCAGTGCTTAAACTCAGTACTCTTCCAAGGAAACATAGTTTTGTTTATACAGTGTCCTTCCCCTCTGTCTCTCTCTTGGGGGTTTAGGTTTGGGTTTTCAAAGGAGTCTAAGGTTATGTCTACACTGGCTCAAGTCAGCTGGCTTGCACTGTGGAGCTATAAAATTGCAGTGTAGATGTTCAGATTTGGGCTGGAGCCTGGCCCAAGATCCAGCTCAAGTGCAAACATCTGCACTACACTTCAGCTGACCCAGGCTCTGTGAGTCGATGCCTTGGGTATAAACAGTGTAGACAAACCCTAAGGGAATTAGATGCCTGAACTCCTAGTAAAAGCCTAAGGGCCAATGGTGTTTAAGTACCTAATTCCCACTGAAATACCTTGGAAGAACTGGGCTTAAGTGCTTTTCCTCTGGAAACAGTAAGGGGTCTTACTGTAAATGATGATCTCTTCCAGGGCATTTGTGCCCCAACTTCCTTTGGAATTTTCAGCCCAATTCTTTCTAATGCAAGATGCTTTTTCCTGAGAGACATCCCGTCACAGTCTGTGGGACTGCCCAAGTGAGAAAAGCCAATTCACTTAGGAGACAGATTCTCCCCAGAATTTCTGTAGATTTGCAGTTAGTAGCGTTGTAGCTCTTGTATTTAGGAGAGCACTGGAACTGTTTCCTCCCTATGTCATTTGACCTGCCTAGGACAGTAAGATTCGTTAGCCCTTCACACTTAGGCTGTTCTAGATTTGAACAGCAAATAGAGGCATCAGGCTACAGACTGGTTAGAGTGGCCATTCCCCTGCTGCTCCTGGTTGCTTCCAAGATGTCTACTGTTTAGGTGTTATATCTTGATTTACTGTTTCCGTTTCTTATAATAAAGTTGCAGCCCTTTGAACTAATGTAATGCTTGCCACCTTCTTTGTTGGCCCTGTTATTTATAAAAAACTCGTGTGACCCATTAATATGAATTCCATACTGTACAACATTTTGCGGAATAGATACATGGCGCAAAAGCCAAAATGTAACCAAGACAGGTCAAGGAGCATTATGCTGTCTTTTGACCCAGGAGATATAAAGTAACTTCTTTTTTTCAAAAATGAAGGTAATTAGCTTTTACTACATAACTTATTCCTTGTTCATCTACATGCTGTACTAATGGCCTTCAGCATCTAGGTCCTGAGTTAGGAAAACATGTAAACATGCACATAAGTCCCATTGGACTAGTGCTCAGGTAGGATTGTGACTGTTTCAGAGCTCTTTGGCTCCTTTGGAGTGAATCAAACTCTGTAATTGTATATGTTTTTTTAAATTTTCAGGAACCAGAAAATATCCAAAACCTCTAGTAGTTAGGAACTTTTTGGAACTGTTACAACTTAAACAAGGCTGAGACTACAATTGGTGCCTTTAAAATAAAATAAACAAGTGAAATAAAGCACTAAAGGCATGAATCTTTCATACTAAGTTTCATCCTTTAGGGAATTTTTAATACCTAGTTTATTCCCCCCTAAAAATAGTGTCAGGTAACTGTGAGTTATGAGGTTGTAATGTCATTTAAACTATTTGGTTATTTCATAAACCAAAAGTGCTAATTCCAAGAATCTTGTTTATTGTGCAGACCCCCCAAAAAGGAATGAGAGTGCCCTCATTCAAATCATGCCGGTTTTTATTTTCTATAACACATGGATGTGAAAAAATGAGTTGTAATGACAATGATTCCAGTGACCGCACATCACTCCCATACCTTCCCTTGCTGCTATATCCATCTCCTGGGTCAAAAGGCAGCATAATACTCCTTGAACTGTATTGGTTACATTTTGGCTTTTGCGCCATGTATCTATTCCGCAAAATGTTGTACAGTATGGAATTCATATTAATGGGTCACACGAGTTTTTTATAAATAACAGGGCCAACAAAGAAGATGGCAAGCATTACATTAATTCAAAGGGCTGCAACTTTATTATAAGAAATGGAAATAGTAAATCAAGATATAACACCTAAACAGCAGACATCTTGGAAGCAACCAGGAGCAGCAGGGGAATGGCCATTCTAACCAGTCTGTAGCCTGATGCCTCTATTTGCTGCTATAACCATTGCCTGTCTATTTTCCCTTTCACTTCCAGAACCTCACTTTCACAGATGTCTCTCTTTAATTATTCACACAGATACTGGACTGTAGTGTTTTTTCTAGTCCAAGCTGATGGGGAAGGTGGTGTGAAGTTGTTTACCAGATCCAATAAAGTATAGCTCTATCAGCACACTGTTTAGAAATCATTTTGGTTTGAATTGCAACTTAATTTTGCAATACACATATTAAAATGTCATGGAACCATGCAATTGTGTGCTGTGATCTCATCAGACCTTACGAGATAAGCAGGGTAAGACCAGGTCAGTATTGTATGGAGGTGGGGAAAACCCCAAGAAAATAGATGCTTTGGTAAACAGGTGCTTTGGGAAGTAGTGTTGGTGACTCCACAGGTGACCATTTTCCACTGGAATGGAATTGACCTAATGTCTCAGCCTGGTGGCAGGAGCCGTTGTACTGCCGGAGATGCCATCTTTCATATAGGATGTTAACCTAAAGCCCTGCTGACAGTAGTTGTGGTCATTAAGTACCCCAGTATTATTTTCATAAGAAGAGAGCTGATAAAACTGTCTGATGTCCTAGTCAAACTCTAGTTTGGATATTCCAGCTCTTTGGGCTGCTTCTCTGGCCTCTCTGGCTCTTGTTGCTACAGCTCTGCTCCCAGCACAGGTCTGCTCTGCAGGCTGCTTTTCTGGCCCCTCTGGATATGGCACGTCTCTGCTTCCCAGCTTAGCTTGGACCCCTGCTCTCTCCATAGCTCAGCCCCACTTTGTCTGACTCAGGCAATTCTAGATCACACTGAGGACGGGACCCCCCTTGCCTCCTGACTCCCTGATTACCCTGCCCTGTCAGTCAGGCCAGACTGGAATGTTGGCCTCTCCCCATTGCCCCTGTGGACTGTCAGTCTCAGGGTCCTGATTTCCCATGGACCTTTCCCCTTTCTTTTGGTACTGGGAGCTAGCAACCAAAACATCCCCACTGAGTGTTAGTAGGGGACAACAGTCCCCTTACACAAGCAATGGCTGCACATCGGTGGTAGGTGAAGTGTTTCCCTGAAGAGATAAGCCTTGCATATCCATTGGAAAAGTCCATAAAGAGCTCTGGGATAGAAGGCACTAAATGTACATAAAATCACAATTACTATCAGTTATAATAATCACAGATACTTGAATGATTCTAAGTGGTGTTTTTGTTAATTTGTTTAATGTATAGCATGCTGGGTAACAACATGAAAGGACTCCATGCTTGTAAAACTAAGGGCTTGTCTACATAGTAGGTAATGCACGCTATGGGGTATGATTTCTAAAGTACTCTCAAGTGTTATGCATAGGGCCCTACCAAATTCACATCCATACAAACATGTTACAGACAATCCAATTTGATCTCCCCTGTGAAATCTAGCTATTGTAGGGGAGAGATGGCACTGGGGGTGCCTCAGCTGGGGAGTTCATATCGTGCTTTGGATTCCAGCTGCTAGTTGTGGCCCAAGCCAGGGAAGCAACGGGACTTTCTCTTTCCCTGCAGGGGCTTCTCGCGGAACTGATCATACCCACCTCTGCCAACCTCCCGCAGTTGCGGGAAGTTCTGCAGCTGCTGGCTTGAAAGCCCAGCACTGAGAGCAGCACAAAGTGGGAGTGGCTGTCATCCCCTCCCTCCACGTGGAGAGGCTATGGCACACACATGCCCTGCGGACAGACTGTGGCTCGAGTTGTCAGTGCCCAACCCAGATGAGAAGCTGCTGAAAAAACTCAGATATATGGCAATACCCTGCAACCCACACTTTTGCCCCGCTGCTGGCAGTGGTGCTGGTTTTAGATTGGTGCCCAGCCTGCAGCTGCTGTCCTGCTGTCCAACTCTGAAGACAGAGTCCCTTCAAGGAGCAGCACAGAAGTAAGGGTTGAAATCCCATGACCCCCCCTCCAGTAAACTTGTGACCACTCTCATGACCCCATTTTGGACCCCCGTGGCTACAGCCATGAAATTTCACATATAAACATCTGAAACCATGCAACTTACTATTTTAAAAACCCTATGTCTGTGAAATGGACCAAAATGGACCTTAAATTTGGTAGGCCTTAGTTATATACTAACTGGTCCATATAGATCGTTCTGGTGTGCTTTTATATTAAAGCACATTAGGGAATCTTCAGTGTGCACAAGCTGGATCAACATTGATGGTTAATGCCCAACATGTTAGTGTACATTAGAAATCACACCCACTAAGAGCACATTACCCCACTGAGTAGACAGCCCTAGTACAATTATTTACAGTGATACATGACTGGAATGGTAGCTGCAGAATGCAGAGACCAAATTCTTGGTGCCTCCTGCCATGTCGGGCTCCTCCCTCTATGTTCCATGTGGGTTGCTACATATTTTCTTTTAACAAATGTTGTTGTGTCTTTTGTGCAAACATTTGCTGACTTGTGGGAGCCTGGTGTTACTAGTACATAACCCACACTAGGAATATGACCTTCACTGCATCTTACTGTGACCTCATAGGACTCATAGTCCTTCAAGTGTGCTGGTCTTTGAACCAGTTTCCCACTTGCTATCTTTATCGCTGTCGGTGGGGGACTTGCTTCCACCCTTATGCTGCCTTCATTGATGCCTTGTTGATCCTCTGAACTGTTTATGTGTGTCATTTCTTCTGACCTGTCTACTCCAGACCATTTGATGTCTGAAGCTCTTTTCTATATACTACTGGTCCTGGGTTTGGCCCCATGTATCTTAGTGTTCTGACTGGCTGGTTGCCACTATGCTGCAGTAATTTTTTTTGTTTGTTTTATTTGTGAGTTGTCTCTTTGTAATTTCAATTTTGCATCTAATATTTCTGCTTATTTGTGTTGTTGGGATTACACTGCAGCTGGTTTTGCAATCCAGTTGGAATTAATTTGGTCATCGATCTAATAGCATGGTTGCAAATACTGTATTTGAATAGCTGGCAGATGCCTTCTGCAGTGTGTGCATATTGAGTGTTTTTGAATCTGCTAGAGTCACATTGCAGATCCTTCTTTTCACTGGAAGTTTTTACATCTTCAGTAACTGTATGGACTATGACTTTTTTCTTCATAAGTCAGCTGCAGCATTGGGACATAATGTGGTTCTGTTCCTCAGACCTCTTCCATCATTGCCCATAGGCTGTGTATTTTTCTTTCTGCCTTTTGTGTTGCTTTCCTCTTTATATACACTAGACCATGATGTCTGCATTCTCAGTCAGTCTGTCTCCGTCTTCCTTTCTAGGTTCCTTTAATTTGAACCTGTGCATTTGTTCTGCAGTAGTGGCTGTTTGTTGTTTTGATCCTTTCCCTGGACTGTGCAGCTGCCCTGCTGTTTGGAGGTGTTTCTTTAGGCTTAAATCTGTTTCTCTGAACAATCTCTCCCAAATCTAGAATCACATGTCCCACAAATGATTCTGCCTTTAATTAGGCAATCTTTAATGTCTCAACGTGGCATGTCAATGGCAGAGTTCTCAGCTGTGTAATGTAAGTATATATTTCCAGTCTGAGTCTTTGTTTTGGGTTTAAAAAAATAAAAAAATCTCTCTCCATCTAGGGTCATAGTACTTATCAAACACTTTTATGAGCTGTTCCAGTGTGTTGAGGATTATTCCTGGCAACAGTGTCTCACTCACTTTTCATCACTTTTTCCCAGTGAAATAATAAATAAGCTTTACCTTCATTTTCTCAAGTTCATTCCCCATGGTCAGCTCTGTATATAGATTCAGTTGTTGCTTTCACACGTGTGCAAGGATTTTTGTCTGGGAATCCAGCTTTCCCAGTGGTCTGAGTACCTCTATGCTACTTTGTTGCTTTGCCTCTGGGTGCTGTTTTGTTTGCCCATTATTCATACTTTGTTTCTTTTTGTAGGTGTCGGTAGACTGACTGACTGACACTGTGCTTCATGTACTGTGTAATAACATGAAAGGACTCCATGCTTATAAAATTAAATTGGTTCTCTAGTAGGAGAACTATACACAAAGAAGCAAAAGTCCCACAATTAAGGATGAAGGTTGTGCTGGTTTAGAAGGAAAGTGAAGGCTATATATAGAAAAAAATGAAAGGAAGGGAAAGCTGATAGCAATGAATATAAATCAGAAATTAGGAATGATAGAAAATTGATAAGGGAAGCTAAAGTACACAAGGCAATATCTATGGTCAGCAGAACTGCTTATAGATTTACAGCTGAAATATTCTATGAAATATTTGAACATAAGAACAGCCTTACTGGGTCAGACCAATGGTCTACCTAACCAGCTATCCTGTCTTCTGACAGTGGCCAATGACAGGTGCTTCAGAGGGAATGAACACAAGAGGTAATCATCAAGTGATCCATCCCCTGTCATCCATTTCCAGCTTCTGGCAAACAGAAGGAGGGACACCGCCTCTGCCCAAGCTGGCTAATAGCCACTGATGGACCTATCCTCCATGAATTTATCTACTTCATTTTTTTAACCCTGTTATAGTCTTGGCCTTCACAACATCATCTGGCAAAGAGTTCCACAGATTGACTGTGCATTGTGTGAAGAAATGTTTCCTTTTGTTTGTTTTAAACCTTCTGCCTACTAATTTCATTTGGTGATCCCTAGTTCAATGTTTTCTCTTCTGGGCTCCAGGGAAAGAGATAATTGCTTACCAAACCATTATGTAAAATCTGTATTTTGACAGCTGCACAGGGAGGATGTTTTCTGGTCTGAAGTCAGTTATTTTATGTAAGACAGTACAGTTTTGTAAGCTGATGTAGTTGGAAGTTAGAAACAGCTCTTATTCCCTAACTACTCCTACAAGATAAGAGGAAAGAATGATGACGGCACATCCTTCCTCTTCTGTAGGAATTGTACTAGTGAGATCACAGCCCATGATGATACCTGGTGGAGCAACCTTTGCTATTATGAGTAGGAGCATCATGTGCCTTCAGTGAGCACATGTCTCTAATCATATCATATGTTCTTGTCCGCTGGACATGCCTCCTGGATTGTAAACCAAATGCCCTGAGGCTTGCAGTGTATGGGTTGCCACAATAAACAGGCCTCCTCATTCTAGTCCTCTAAACAATAGGAAGAGATTCTGACCTATAACATATGTGACGTGTGAGAGGCAGAGAAGAGAATCTCATGCATAAATGCAGGAGAGTCAGGAGCTAGTACATATATTTCCTCTCATATATACCACTGTGAACATGGGATAACTCCTTTAAGCCAGTCATATACAATGATTTAAATGAGGGGAGAATCAATTTTTCAACTCTGCCAGTGAAGAGCCACCCATCCAACCATTGGATTCGATGAGACATTTCATTTAATATAATATGGTCATATAATATTTGATATAATATGAGAGGAAGGAAAGTCCATCTTATTCAGCTATGCAATTTGGAGTCCAAGAGTAGTTTGTGGGTTATAACATGGAAGATTCTGCCAATTAATTAAGTGAATAGAAGATGTTAAGCTACATTGTTCAGAGCAACAAACTATACTCATACAAGAAATATGAAATTATGCTAATCTTTCATTTATAGTGTATAAAATTACATCCTACTTGAGAAACATTGCATCCTCAGCAGGGATCTTGGTAAATTGGTGGCCAAAAGCTATCTTAATGAGACAGCTGTTTTGAAAAATATAGTAAAAATAACAAGGGAAATAAATGTATGATTGAACAGAAAGAAATTCAGATGAAAGCCTAATATGGGCTTGCATAAATTAAATCCCTAAAACAATGTTAAATTCCTAACTAATATACACAAAATCAAGAGAACTATCACTTCTCTCAGAACCTGTAACTCAGTCCTGTTTTGTCCATTCATTACAGTGCTGCAGTTAGGGACATAGAGCAAGGGGTAAGCTAAATTGATAGCCATATTAGTTGTATTATGTTTTGTCACAAAGGGGCCATAAGAAATATTGGGAAGATTGAAAAAAATGGTGGGCTTTGTTCTGTAGGCTGCCAGTCTGGTCCGGAGCATGTTCACTGAGTGATATCTATAGTTAAATTTGCCTAAGGATTTCCATTCGAAAGGGGTTCTTTCAGTTGCCTCTAACTCTCTCTCACTTTCAAGGGTTGGGCTGAAATGTCCGACTTGTGGTACTTTATCTTGTAAAAGTTTGAGTCAAAATGATTCAGATATTTCTGGGTAATGAGAATGAGATTATTTTTTCTCTTATAAAAACAATTTGCAACTTTTTTGTTTAATAGTGGTTCAGATATAAACTTGAAATTTAGCAGAGAGGTTGTGTCTAGGTCACCATATGTGCCTCATTAAGTGTGCATATTTGTAGGACAGAGCATTCTACTGCTGTCTTCATGATGAAATTTCTTTGGTTTATTGCTTTTCTTTAAAAAGAAAAGAAAAAAGAAAAGAAAAGAAATTCCAGACAAAGGGTACGTTTAAATATTAAGGCACAGTCACAAGCCAGCAAATACTAACATTAAGGTGGGCTACATGGGTTATTTTTGCCCATTCTGTGCATACGTTATGATACTGTCTGTATTTGTAGGAACACATACTATTTTTTTCAGTATGAACACTGCTTCATTCAGGACTTGACCCAAAGCCCATGGAAATTTTTCACAGTGCATAGCTTGCATTGTGGGTAGTGATACAGAGGTAAGTGAAACATAAGAGTGGTAGATCTGTGCTATATTTATACCCAAATTCCATTTACAAGTACTATGGAGTACATCTGAATGTACACTGTTGTGACTGAGAGCAAATTTGGGCCCTAAGTAGATAGAATGGGTCAGGAAATGAGACTGACAGCTAAAGATTATCCTAATACCCTGCATGCAGCCCTCTGGTGGGGTATATTAAAAGGGTTGATGAGAGGGGAGGAGCTTAATTAGCTGATTCTGTGGCACCTAGAGGAAAGACGTTATTAAGGATTAGACCCATCAGGGGAGAACTAGACTGGGTTGTTCCTATAAAGGAAGCACTGCAGAGCAATACAGGAAGGCGACACAGGAGAGGAGTAGTTGGGAGTTTCTACCCTCAGAAAGGAACCTTGGAAGGGCCTACAGGAAGGAGTTTCTCTGGAGCTATCACTGAAGGGAGAGGGCAACTGGGAATAAGAAGACCATAGGGAAGAAGCCCTGAGGGCAGAAGCTTGGGAAGATCCAGGTCTCCAAGGGAAAAAAACGTGCTGTGAGGAAATATTCTGTAATAGTGATGAAGAACTCTGCAGAGGTCAGAGCGAAGGACTGAGCCCAGGAATGATGGCAGAATTGGGGGATTTTTTTGAGTTTAACTGTTGTTATCCCAGAAGTGTGACCTGACTGGCCACTGGAGGAGGAAGATCATGAGAAAGGAGGAAGATCACCATAAGGATGTGCTTTGGGATGGTGAGTCTCTGATAAGCCCATTCAGTTCAGCTATTAGTGACCACGATATGGCTTTACGTAACCTCTCAGTGTCTCTTGCTGTATCCGTAGTAATAGGCACAGGTCAAATCATTCATGGGCACTCAAAAGTGTGACATTCACAGGTAACAAAACCAGATATCTTTTAAGATATTTACATGTGACTAAAGAGTCTGAAGACTGACTCTTTAAAGCAGTTTTTATAATTGCTGACACAAAACTGGTGTGTGGACACAGCTGGGTAGACAGTGTTGCTAAGGACATACACATCTATCTCAAAGTTGCAAACCTTGGCTGCAAATGAGAACTTGGGCTTCAGAAATCAGCCTCGGATTCTAATTTGATAGGGAAGCTTGTTCAATACGTGAGTGACAAAGCAGTGAACAAATTCTACAATCAAGTTATCCAGCTGTCCAGTAATTTATGTTACATAAAAAATCATTACAAATGTGGGAGGAGATTATACCTTGGGAAGAGCTGCCTGATGAGCTGTCCCATCTGTAAATAGTGATGCTACATGGAGACATTCATATTAGTTCTGAAGCCTGTCTTTTTTTTTCCCATTGTGAAGCAGTGAAATTCTCTGAGCTCAGGAATAGCGTGGTCAGAGAGCTTGGATCTGGTGAACATTCTATAGTAGATGCAAACACTTGAGTGAAATATTATAACAGGGAAGTCTATCGATAACAAATCACAATAGAGTCATAGTAATACCTGGCATAAAAGTAATAGCTGGTATAAAAGTGAGACAGCAGGAGTTACAGCCTGGAAAGATACCTGAAATGGTGGAAGGAGAGATTCGGATTTATCTGAACCTTTAAACAAAGATGATAGATCTGATTCAGCAGCGACTTAAGTAGTAGATGAAGTTACATGATGGGTAGGGCAAAGAGGGTATTATAGGAAAACAGTTAACAGGATATAAGATAATGCAGAACTTTCCTTCTTACTAATATTCTTCTTTTAGGTGTTTTTTTTCTCTATTCTCCCTTTCCTCTCCTCATAATATAAGTTGTATTTACTTTAGTGTGTAATTTATCCTACCACAACTTTACATCTCTGAATCCTGAACAAGAAGTCTTGGAAAACAGGAGTAAAAAGCTACCAATAAAATAAAGTACTAAAGATGAACAAAGATATATGAAAGACCAAGTGAGAAGCACCTCCATCTTATAAAAGGATGTTTTGCTAGTAGTTTGAACTGATAGCGCACTTTTCGTTCTAAAACCCCAGAGTTCATACAAAGCTGAATAAATATTATTATCCTTATTTTATAGATGGGGAAAACTCAGGCCCAGAGAAATTAAGGCAATATTTTTTTCCAAAATAGTCATATGTGAATTAGGACATCAGTTGGGGGGTTCCCAGTTTGAGACTACTTGGGCCTGATTTTCAGAAGTACTGAACAACGACAACTCCATATGAAGCATTGGGAGGTATAGTTACTCAGTACATATGAAAATCAGGCCCAAACTTTTTCAACTTGGATGCCTACAATTAGTGGCCACTCTTGAAAATTTTGGCCTATGTCCTAAGGCTACATAGGGAGACATTGACAGAATCCTGAATAAAACCCAGGTTGCTGTATTCCCAATTTTATGATGCATCCACTTGACCAGATTTTGTATTGTGTTGCCTTCCATCCAACAGTCTCAAAGCACTTTGGAAACAGTGATGCATTAAGCCTCCCAACACCACAATGATATTACATAAGTAATGTTACCCTCATTTTTTCAGATGGGGAAACAGAGATGTTATGTGATCAAATAACACATTTGTATTAAATGGGAAACACAACATTCATCTTCCGTATCCTAGCCTCTAATTTTAACATACAACCATTATTCCATTTTTGTTCCTGTTTTCAGCATTCAGTTTAGAGAGGTGCAGATGCTGATGCTGAGAAGAGACAATATTTTAGTGTGGTGCAAACAATCAAGGAGTTTCTTCACGCAGTGAACCACAGTCAACCTGTGAAACTTGTTGCCAAGGGATGTTGTGAAGGCCAAAACTATAACTGGGTTAAAAACAAAAAACAAAAAACAAAAAAAACACCTAGGCAAGTTCATAAAGGATAGGTCCATTAATGGTCATTGGACAAAATGGTCGTGGCCGCAACCCCATGTTCTGGGTGTCCCTAAGCTTTGGACTGCTAGATGCTGGGATTGGATGGCAGGGTAAGATCACTTCATAATGCCCTGTTCTGTTCATTTCTTGATGAATGAGTAGGAGGATGACACTAATAATGGCTTTTACAAGAAGAGTAAAATAATTACATTATGAAGTAATGAAAAGTGTAAAATATGTAAAGATATCGATAAAGATCAGATAAAGGAATACAATAGATTGTGGGTATTCATCATATGAAAACAATTAGTGCTACTAACAACTGATTACTTATATGTACAACCTATATATATTTGAAACATATGAATATACACAAGTCATCTGGCCCTAATCGATATGTCTTAGTGTGTGAAGGAAATTTAATGAAAAAAATGTACCAAAACATGGCCAGTTATCTATGACCTAATGATATCAGCCACAAGGCTGAAAAAAAATTGAAGACAGTCTTAAAGAAACATGGTTGCACACTCTGGTGGCCAGCAGCATAAAGAGCCTCATGGAGACAAGCATCATCACCTGCTTCATTCCCTGCTCCAGAAACATATCCAGTGAAGGGAGATCTGTGAGACAATGGGATGGACTGCTTTGCATAAGGGCAGCACCCTCTGTCAATATCCTGCTTAGTGCCTCTTTACTCCATCCAGCTTTTTATGTTCATCGGCTAATAGAAGACAGGAGAACGGTCAGCCTTAGGATCCAAACTCTGGCTCCTCTTCTCTCTGTTAATATCTCATGCTAGTTCTACAGATTTCCTAAACCCTGCTCCATATGCTGTGGAACATAAGAGGTACTCTAATGGAATTGGAGAGATCCTAGAAGATTGTAGAAAAACACCTGTTATTGAGCTTCAAAATGAAATGAAATCACTGCTGGCTCTTATTGCCCAGTTACTTAATTCCACTCCCCAGTTTGAAAGAAAGAGAGAGAGAGAAAAAAAGAGAGAGAAAGAGAAAGAAAGAAAGATTCTAAGAGCAAAAAATGAGCTAACCATCTAGAGAATAATGGTCCTAAAACAATCACTGCATTTGTTTGCCAAAAACAAATCTTGGCAGGCAACCTCGATAAAGGGAAGTGTCAGATATAAGTAGCTAAATTCACCCACTGGCTAACTTCACTAAGGTATAGGCGGTGTATTCTTACTTTAGAAAGTGAAATTTCATATTACGTGACTACAGAGAACTACTAAGACAAAATTCTCCTCCCAAATGCAAATGGTGAATCTGAAATCTGTGCTGTAGATCTTTCTTACATGTCCCAAGCTCTGAACTCTTTCTGAGGGCAGATATCACTGGAATTTTCACACCTGAAAAAAGGACTCAGTTGGGATTTCAGTGGAACATCGAACAGTGGCTCATTTTAGACACCAGTAGATACTGTGTGCGTGAAACAAATTAAGAATATTCAGCGGAGACGGAGACCTGCACTCTGGAATGTTGTCTTTACCTTGTATAAGTGACTGTAGAAGCAACAGGAAATAGTAGCAACTGGGAGAGTGCTCACTGCCCGTTGAAGAGTAATAAACTGGAGACATGCAAACTTACATTGGTTTAATTAACTGTGCTTTAAAATTATTTAAACTAGTGCAAGTGTGTGTATAGACACTCTTTTTATTTTAAAATGGCTTATTTCAGTGTAGCTTAATTCAGTAAAAATCTAATTAAGATAAACTGAAATAAGAGTTTCTGTACAGTGTTGTGCACCAGTTTAACAACAAAGTTTTATTATTTAAATGATTTATGTTATACTGATGTCACCTCCTTGTGTAAGCAACTGTGCTGGTGTCAACAGCTTGTGTAAACAGGCCTAACACTAGACGGATAAAATTTTTGAAAGCACCTGTGTCCCATTGACTTTAACTGGTATTTAAACTCCATCATTTAGGCAGTTTGTGAAAATTTTACCATACATGTATATATAAATTGCTAACAAATAATCAAGTGTGACTATGATGCAATAGAATTTGAGAAATGCATAACATTTGCATGGATCACACTATCCTCAAAAAGAAGAGGATTTGTTAACTCAGGATTGTTATGTAGAAAAAAAATATGCATATGTGCTACCAAAATCTTACATTTCATAGAGAATGATGCATTCTGGTAGCAGGAATAATCCCAACATTATCTCACTCCTAACCCGTGTAGCAAAACTAATTTAGATTAATGAATTAAGCACAGGTCCTATAAAAATAGCCTTTAAGCTTGCTCATCTCAAGATGAATGTTTTGAAATATTTGTCCTTTTTGTTTTTTCTTCTTTTTAGGGATACATTCATGTCAAAATCCATCTATTTTTTATAACTTCAGATTAATCTAGGGCTTGACCTTTTATGCTTGCATGTCATTTGAATATCAAATTACAGAGGCATCTGGCAGCATGAAATAAGTGATATTAAATCAAAAGCAAGAGTTGTACACAATAAAGCCCATCTCATATTGCTAAAAGCCACTTATTTAATTATGCATGTGCCTAATGCCTTGGAAACAAATGTAACAAGTTCATACCATATAAGCATAATTTCCAAAATGGCCCTGGTAAACTTCAAGTCTGAGTCGGCACTTTCTTAAATCTAATTCTTTTAGAGGAAAGTACAATTCACTTACCCAGAAAGTAAGAATGAAAGCACTTGTTTCAGTAAATCAGTGATATTGGAATGGAACGCAAATGAACAACCAAACTCTGTAACACAAATCTTTTATTTTTTATTCTCTCCTGTGTTTGGTGTAACGTTTTCCTAACATTTTAATTATTAATATTAATATAATCTCTTCAAAGAGAAAAATTTATTATCCGAGAGCTGGAGAGACAATAGTAGAGTTAGGCAGGAGAAAGGGAGAAATTAGCTAATTGTGTGTCAGGTCAAAACACTGTCTCTTCATTTATTTGGCACACTTCATTTACTCTATATAAAGCAAAAATAGTATAGGTATGTCGTGAGCTCTAATTGCACATGTTGCTTGATGTTGTGTGATGCATTAAAATCATTCTTCTATAGCAATAAACTGTGTGCTTAATATGCCAAGCTCTGTTTTATTTTTAAACACTTTTAAAATGTTCTTGTTTTGAACTTCTTGCATTTTAAACGTCTCAGGCATTCATAAAAACAATTAAATTAGAGTCAAGAGGCAAGCCACATAATATGTTTTAGTATTTTTAAATTCAATTGAACTTTCACTAAATAATTTACTTAAGCAATGCAAAAGGGAAGTGATAACCATTCCTGCCTTGTGGCAAGAACTGACATGCAGTATGCCTGATTCATCAGGAATAGACAGCAGTAACTTATGTATATGGAACAGACCATAATGTTTTCCAGTTTTACTTGTGGGAATTAGAAATACTGTATTTAAGATTCTGCAGACTCCTAGATATTCTTCAAGGTTAGAAGCAGATATAAAGGCATGTACCGAACCCAAGGCTGAAATCATGGGCTGGGAGGGGAAACAAGTCAGAGAGACCCATTATTTGTAAGATTTTCATGTACTCCATTGTGGAGAGGGAGAATGCAAGAGTTAATGTTTGCATGAATCTGCACTTTGTTGTTAATACTATTTTTTAAAAAGGGGACATAGAGAAACATCATATCAGAAATGATTTGAAGGAATTTAGTGGTAAGAATGTCAGCTGTGTGACAGTCTCTCCCTCCCTCCTCCCTCCCAAAATCACTCTTCAGTGTGAGCAACACTATATAACATTGGCCCAAGTCATGCACATAAGTTGGAACATAAGTTCAGTGTCCCATGAACAGCACCTCCCTCCCTGCTTCCTTCTTTTTATGGGCAGGAATTTGCCACTACTGTGTATTCATTAGAATAACATCCCTATGCCCTTCAGTTGTGCTGCACCCACTTCTAAGTCCTCTCTGCCATTCCACCCACAAGCTCCAAGTAGTTTGGGGAAGGGTGGAGGTGGGGTGTGTGTGATCCTAATACCCCTGTGGTTGTAGAGCTTAAGTCACAATATAGCTCTACATCAGTTTTCCTTGTTGATATTTTTATATCAAAATTAAAATGAAGAGTATTCCTTTGTTCATTAATATTTGTGCTCCACAACAGAAGGAGCCAGAGTCTGTTTGGCTCAGTACATGTTTGAGTGGGCTGCTGCACATCTCTGAGGTCAGCAAAGCTCCCTTTTGCACTATGAAAAGAGCAAGTGTCAGGAGCAAAAGCTTTTAGAGAGATTCATCCACAAAGGCATTCTGGTAAATGTTGACAATGGCCAGATTTGTGTATTTTGCTGTTCTGTTTGCAAAATAGGTAATTAGTGAGTGAGTTATTTCCTTTGTCAAGATGAAGGACAAAGAGAGAGTAGGACAACCAAGGCTGAAGACGTTAATTTGTAGCACAAAAGAAATGATCTGAAAATAAATATGTAAAAGGACTAATTAAAATGGCAGAAGGGCAGCACTGAATGAACCATGTGGAGAGGAAAGGGGAGGAAATTATATATCAAGTCCACATTAAGAGTTATCATTAAAAGGAGTATATACAATTAAAGGCTAGACATAAATCCTTTACTAAAGAAAGAATGGCAACAGAAAACATAACAACTATTTCCCTGGCCAATTGTTTTAATACATAGTCTTTAGCAACAACAGAACTTTCAAAACTCCTTCAGGAAACAAGCCTTTGTCAAAATACAAGGTTTGTTCCTTTTGAACAGTATACAAACAAGGAAAAGGAGCTAGTAAGCTGGAAACAGACAGCAGTAGGTTCAGACACAGTAGAAATAACATTCCCTTCCTCTGCCTTTGCTGAAAAATATTGGAGCAGCAGCCAGTCAGACCACATGTTAGGGAGCCATGCCCAGATCCAGCCTGAGGCTTGGAATGGAGACAAGATTACTTCCAGGGATGAAGACCGGGTTCACTTGTTAGTATCTCTTTAACATTATGACCTTTTGAGGGAAAGCCCATCATGATCAGGGTTAATTTTGCTACTAAAAAGAAAAAAAAATTGATTGACTGGCATTGGTGACAGTGAGACTATCATTTTTAAAATTAGGTTATAATGAATATGAGCTTCAGAAGAATACTGGAGAGTAGACCCCATCTGCTCAACTCTGTACTGCATGAAGGGGAGCAGATGGGCATAAATCATGCCAAAAAAGGGGAACTGGAGCTCTACAACAGTATCCCATACTACTATTTAGACATCACAAGTTCCCACTCCCATGCAAAGCTTAAACTGTAGAACTGTTATACAGAAAAGAAGAGGATGTGGCTGTAAGGGGGAATGGTCAGAATAGTCCATTTGAGACATGATATAACGTCTTCAGTTTGGCACCATTCACTGTGGGAGTAGGTGTAGGCATATGAATTCGTGCAGACTCAATCAACATTAACTTCCCCTACTTACTCTGTCTGAAAAACACTTCCACCTCCAAGAGACTCTTAGGATCATGGTGAAGAAACCAGCTATTGCTCTTGTGAAGCACACAAAAGAAAAGACACTCTGCATGATAATCCTACCCTTTGAAGTCAATGCCAAAACTCCTCTTGACTCCTGAGAGGGAGAATTGGGCCCCCAGAAATCCTCACTATAAGGCTATGGTGTATATATTACACTATCTTTCCTGTATGTACCATCACCTTCATCGGACCTTGTGGTGCAAGGGAAGTGATGTGGCAAAACAGATGCTGCTTAAAAACTGCAGAGCTTTTCTAAGTAATTTCTCCCAATTTTTATATGGGAGAAAAGCACAAGGACATATCAGAAAGATGCTACCGCATATCATTCCTTGTATGCTACATTTCTACTCTTTGACATGGAGAAAGAGCTGTACTGGGCTTCTGAGTTTGTTTGTTTTGTCATTGGTTAAGCTTAGAGGTCACCAACAAAAAACACTTACTTATTATGCACTGTTATCTGAGATAGCAAACATGTTAACTACACTTATAATACAAAATGACAGTGGTTTCTCAAATATAATACTGTGAGATAACTGTTAGTTTGGTGACTTTTGAGTGTTAACTTATTTTTCTTCTTAATTACTTTATTGTTGGCAAATCTCATCCAGTGTATAAAAGTTTACAATGGTGCATGTTAATTTCAGCCAGCAAAAATATTTCCAATTATGTCTTTTTTTAAGAAATTAGCTTTCTTTGAAAATAACACTTTTCTTGGAAAATATTTTTGGTATTTTTCATTTTTTGAAAAAAACTTGAAATAAACAAAAAAGAAAATGCTTCAAGCATTTCCTCTCTTTAATTTCCCTACCTGTGTTTGCCCTAGAAAAGTGTGTTTTAAAATTTTAAAAGAAAAAAGAAAATTTTCTTCCACTCTTTCTTACTCCTGACTTGACAGAAAGTAATGTAAAATAACTTGACTATTTTATTTCCTGCATCCCCCCCCAACAAAAATATGAAAGTGGAATTTTTCCCCAACTTTCTCTTGTTTTTTAATCCCCCAACTCTTCCTCCCCACATACTAGGAAAAGGTGAGGGTGTTGCCTGATTTATTGGTGGTGTATTGATTCTTAAGAACTCCCACTGATAAATTAACACTCTGAGGTTTAGAAAGTTCAAGCCCTAAATCGGGTTCAGTGTTGTTAGAATTACTGTTAAGTTGGGAACCTGAACATTCACAGGCACAACACTCTTCACACTTAGGAAAATGCTTCAGAATATGCAATTGTTTTATTAGCACAGCTAGCAAAATTACACACACTCCAACTCTTCCATGCAGACAGAGATATCAACCAATGAATATCTAACTATCCATAAACCCACATCATCCCTTGAAGAAAAAGCCAAAATCCTCCTCATATCCTCATCATCGTCATGCTCACAGGTGCTTGTCATCCTGGCATCTCCCAAGACACATAGGCCAGGTACAGCTTTTATTATGTGTTACTGTTAGACCTAATGCATATTCAGTAGGGGTTTCAGGCCATTGTCCCTGTTTGAACTTCCACACACCACTAATGTTGGGGTGCACTTTTTCTATATGTTAGTCAACTTTTTACTTCAAGCTTTTAAGCATATAGGTCAGTGATATGTATATTCCAACGGAGTGCAATTGTCGGCTCCTACAGTATCACAGTTAATGCAAGCTCAGTTTTTTTCTAACATTTACACTAAACTATTAATTCTACAACTGTATATAGTCTATATTTTTGGAGGAGAGGCGGGAGGGATTGGAAGCTACATAGTACAAAAATGTTTTCAGCATTTCTGCCTGATATAGTCTCTCACTCTATGCAATGGATAACTAATAGGTTCCATTGAAAAGTACTTTAATGTTACGGTTGCTACTGCAGCATGTCCGAGGACTAAATTACCTACTGATTTCTAAAAGAAGCAGTGCTCCAGGGTAGAGGATGAGGTATCCTTTCTGACTGACTTTAGAATTCCAATGATGTAATGTTTTGTCTCTACTACTCCCAAGATATTTGGTATGTTTTTTCTTGGTTCAAATCTTTAAGATTCAGAATGTTATTTTTCAATCCACTGAATATATATTTATTCATGCATGAGTATTTTTTTAAAAAATCAAATCTCATGTCCTTCTCTGGAGTTGTTTCTCTCTGGTTTGATGAGTTACACAGTTAGAGTTTTACAATGGAACACTCAATATAACCTTATACCATGGGCTACAGAGGTTATAAGTGAGATCAATCCATGCAGCATCGTATAGGCCTTTCATCAAGTCTAAACACATTCTTATCAATTTAACATCTGTTCTAACAGTGCTGACACAGAGATAAGCCAGACTGGTCTCCAGCTATGCATTTGTCAGTGTTCAGTGCTGCCTCAAATGTTGGCATGAGCTGGCATCAGGTCTGTCAGCGTCACAGTCCCCTCCTTTCCTTTTTTGCGTATGTGTGTATTTTTCTTTTTTGATTGGTATCCCCATCCCAAAGTGCTCAGTCTATTTACTGTGGTTTGATTTTGGATTGTCTGGTCTGACAAGTGTAAAGTTGTGTAACTGCATAATTTTATTGGAAATCCTGTGACATGTGCAGCATTTGGTAACATTTATAACCTGCAAGTTAATTAACGTTTTCTATTTTTTGTTTGTTTCTTTATGAAAATTTAATCATAAAATATAGACTCTTCAGGAAGTGTTTCTAAAATGCTGAGATACAGAACATTTTTCATTCTCTGTTCTATGTAATATGATTATATACATAGGAATTTTAAATCCTCATAGTAGACATATCTAATTATTGACATCTCAATTAGGAAAAAAAATTATTTATAAATCTGAACTGTTTAATTAGAAATAAATAAGGGGCTGATCTATAGGAGGAGTCCAAGATAATAGCATGTCATTTGTGCATGAGGGAAGAATCATTTCATAGTTGGATGGAATGATCTTAGAGATGCATTCAGTTTCGAAGTTTTCTGAGTTGGTGATGTGATATTCAAAGATTAAATTTATTTACATTTATTAACACTTTCTTTGGTCGAAATTATAAGAGGAAAAATTGTTAGACTCTATTATTTTTAAAATGTTTTGCCCTTTTTAAAAAAATAACAATGTGAGTGAGCTTTTATTTTTTTTTAAAAAAAGAAATAATAGAATGGTTATATTGCAACCATTTGAAAAAAAACCACACTGATGTTATATTGTGAAATCCACATATTTGCTGGAAGTGACTCCACCATTAAACAGTGTAAAACAATGAGCAAAATGTTAAAATATAGTTTATTGTCAAATTGATCTGATACAAAGTCCACAGAAGTCCCTGGAAAGGCTTCAGTTGCCTTCAGTGGGTTTAAGATCATTATGGTTTCATAATTACATAGAAGTTAAAACTAGAAGGAACCACTAGATCATCTAGTCTGACCTCCTGTATAGCACAGACCATGAAATCTCACCTAGTAAACTCTATATAGAGCCCAATAACTTGAGTTACACTGATATGCTTTAGTCCTTGGGAGCCTAAATTGTGTGCTACAGGCACAGAACTTGAGAAAGTAAGGTGCACCAAAGCACTTCTGGCTTAAATGGAATTATACTGATTAACAGTAGCTGAGGATCTAGTTCTAACCTTTTGGAAGGAGTAATAACTCCTGAGCGCTGGGAAAAAGCAATTAGGTGTTCCCCTTACTATACTTGCCAGGCTTGCTGTGTCTGCCAGCCATCATCTGGACTTTGTTTATGTTTATTTGATTGCATTTCAGAAGATAAAATATAAAACTGAATTCCCACAGTATCCAGGTGACTTGTACTATGAGGGTTTTTTTAATTCATGACTGTTTCTTATATTTTAAAAAGAAATATTGCTTAAATAGCAAATTGCTTAAATATCCATTCTCCCCTGTTCCATGCATCCTAGTTAGTTGTAACACTACTGCAGACCTCTCTAATACTCTCTTCTTTGATATTGTGTATTCATATCTGCTTAATGCTCATTCTACTTTCTACCTTCTTTCTTTCATTATCTTCATCTTCAGAGCATTACAGTATGTCCTTTTCTCTGCATGATTCATTATGAAAATGCCACAACAGTGTTTGCATGGTTACTATAGTAATAATAACAGAGAATTCTCTCTCTCCCCCCCCCCCAACTGTGGAAGCATAAAGACTGTTCTGGATCAGCCTTCTGAACAGTGACAGCAATGGGTGCATACCTGTATGGGACAGTAAATAAAACTGCATACCTACATGGGACAGTAAAAAAAAAACTATATGGTCAATGATGTCTGATAATTTAAGGTAAGCAAAGGAATAACTAGAAAGACAGAAATTTTGCTTGATTGACAATTAACTAGTCATATCAATGTTCTAAATATATATATAAATAAAGGAATATAAAGAAATTTACCTTCTTTTGATACTAAAATGTGTAGTAATGCACTTTACTCTTTGGGGAATACAAATATGCAGTTAGAAATTTTTTTAGAGAAACCAGTGGGCAGCCACAATCATTAATCAGTGTTTTTTGCTGCTAGTCTTTTATTTGTCGTGAAGTTAATGTTTTACACTTCAGCTGCCTCAAGGTCTATATATACTTCAGGGCCTCATTGAACTGGTAGTACACTAGTATAGAAAAAAAACCCGTTTTTGGCTTTTGTCACGAAAAATGTGAAGTCAGTCTTTGAACATTGACTAAAATCTAGTTAGTTTGGTGGCAAACGAGGCATGAAACATGTCAAAAATATAGAGTCTAAAATAGTAGCACTAAATAGTTTATCTTCAAGGGGATGTGCCACAAAAGGTTTAAACTCTAAATCAACTAGTATACTTAGGCTGGTAGCATCATTCATCAAGGGCCAATCTTCGTGGCAAAATTTATCCATGATGGCAGCCCTAATGAAGTTCTCTCATTTCCCTCAACTTCAGAAAACTGCTATTTCAGCTGTCTGAAAGCATAAATCCCCATCCGACACTTCAACTCTAGCTTTGCTCAAGGTCTAGGCTATTGGTACAAACTTCATGTTTTCCTTATTACTGTCTAAAAATGTTAGATGTTTGATCTTTGTTTTCTATTTGCCATGACTTGTATGTTCTGAGGAATGTATGATTTCTACTGTGGAATTCAAAGGGCAGTCTTATTATTCAAAGCTTCACTTACATTCTGCCTGGATTCCATTTTGGAATTAAATTCCATTACAATGAGATCCTGTAAGAGCAACCTCTCTGGACAGCCTCCTTTCAATCGCTTATCTCATGGTTGGCCAACCTGTGGCTCTGGAGCCACATGCTGCTATTCAGAAGTTACTATGCAGCTCCTTGTATAGGCAACAAACTCCAGGGCTGGAACTACAGCCACCAACTTTCTAATGTGCCGGGGGGTGCTCACTGCTCAACCGCTGGCTCTGCCACAGGCCCCACCCCCACTCCACCTCTTCCCACCTATAAGCCCTCGCTCCTCCCTGCCCCTCCCATACTCCACCTCCAGATCCTCCTGCATGCCACAAAACAGCTGATCAAGAGGTGAAGGGAGGGAGGGGGAGATGCTAATTGGTGGAGCTGCCAGTGGGCAGGAGGCATGGGGAGTGGGGAGAGCTGATGGGGGCAGCTGACATATTACTGTGGCTCTGTGGCAATGTACATTGGAAAATTCTGGCTCCTTCTCAGGCTCAGGCTGGCCATCCCTGGTTTATCTGAATAATCACAACCTGTGGATCTTTAAAAAAAAAAAAAGAAGTTTCCCAAATCATATATATCAGGGAAACAAAATGACCTGCTGATCAATATAAGCAAAGGGAAAACACACCAAACCCCTGAACAAAGTGCTTTGGAAAGTAACGTTTGGTCCATTGACCTGACTACACACTTCAGTTGGTGACTTGTGAGATGGGTTTCTATTGTGGATGATAAGGTGGGAGAATCTTGTGAGTGTTTAGGACTCAAAATCATCCCATCCCATCTTAGGGACACAGAGGAGACCAGAGATTTATTTTCTTTCCCTTTATACTGTTCAGCATGAAATAACATGGACCAGAAAATCAAAACAAAATTTACATGACCTACAGAGGGAAGATTGAAAACTTGAACTGTCAGAATGGTAATGAATGTACCATATATAAAGCCCTTTTCTCTCATAGTGAGGGAATAATGTACTAACCTCTGTAATGATCCTCAGATATGTTTATTAATATATCTGGGCTATTAGTGATCATTGTACTGTACAAATATGTATCTTCAAACGTGCATTAAAATGAAAGTGAAATAATTTAGATAGCAAGCAGAGTATGCGGCCAACATATATTGTAATTGTTATTAAAAATGCATATTGACCCATTGCAGAGAGTTATTAATCTGGAGAGTGATTACTTTTCAAGGGGCTTTATTGTTTGTAAACATTGCTAACTTTAACTAAAAACACTGTTTGTGGCAGTGAAAATGTGTTTTTGCACAGCCTACTGCATAATATTCATTACTGCACATAACATGCAGTTGATATGACAAATAAATTCTCCCAGGATTCTTCCCTTCAAGCCTAGTATTCCATAATTTAAGAAGTGTTTGATTAACTTGTAGATGCTACCAGTTTGAATAGTGGTGGGTCTGTGGGATTTAAGAAAGATTAAACAAATCGTTGTAAGCCTGGGGTACTGGGAAGACTGCAATACTTATGAAATGGTAAGAAGAGTTTGGTTTTCCTCGAGGACTGGCCTTGGGACAGTGCTGAAATTTTCTCCCTTCTCTATAACATTGCTCAGGGTAGTCACTTGCATCACACCAGCCACAGAGTCATTTTAACTCCCCCCTTGACAGTAATGCTTTTGATGCTGATTGCTTCAGTGTTTTACATCATTGGGAACTAGTAGTGAAGGGTTCAATCAGATCATTCTCTCTCTATGCCAGTACTCTGGCTAATATTTTGGGGACAGTTCCCCCTGCTGTTTCATGCAGTATCCCATCCCATATTCTATATACTACTCAAATGGAAAAGTTTGAAAATATTTTTTTCTGTTAATGCTGGTGCACGCAGTTCAAACATCCACGGAGAGCAACATCCAGAGAAGGATCCTGCCCAAAACTAACTCCTCTTTACATTTGAGTGAATTTTTGCAGAAAATGTTTATCCAGCTGTCTTTGGTGCAGATCAATTCTGAACAATCAAAGTAGTCCAGCTGAACTCTATGTAGCTACTCCTAAGTAAAAATAACCATGTGCATGTTCAGGCCCTAAGCATTCTCTCCCTACACTCAATTTAACTAACAAGAACAGAAATCTATATAGCTTTTCTATCTATCTCTAACGATGTTGCTTCAGGGGTTACATTGACTAAATAGAAGAGACAAATGGAAACTCCCCTATTTCCAGAGTACTTGGTTAATTTATATATACATGTATCTTTTTCAAACACTGTATTTTTTAACATGTTTATACAATTGCTTGTATTTCTCCAGAGATGGATTACTACTATTTTATGTCCATGTAGGGGATAAAAGGGGATAATAGTAAGGAAACAAAGCAAACCCAAAGATAGGTTTCTCTTCCTATCTGAAATAGAAGAAAAGTTATCACTGCTTCTGAAAGGTAAATATAATCTATCAGTTAATTTTTTGTTGGCCTGTAGTGGGATGGCTGCCCCACTCCAGGAGAAGGGCTTAAAACAGCCCTGCAAAGGGCTGTGGCTGGAAGCAAGCAAGCTCCCAGGCTGAGTGGGCATAGCAGCCACAGCTGTGGCTACATCAATTAGGGCCCAGCTGGCCCTGATAAAAGGGCCTAGGGTTTAGTGGAGATATAGTCTCATCTAGCTGTAGAGGTAGACAGGCTTGGCTGCTGGGTGCTTGACAGAGTACCTAGAGGGAAGCAGGGCTGGGGCAAGGCAGAAGGAGCTGGGGAAGCTCCAGCCTAGAAACCCCCAGCCTGCAGGGCCTAGGAGATAGTCCAACAAGGAGTACTGGGGTTGCAGGGGGCAGCCCATGGGTAGTAGTGGAGACAGCAGGCCAACCCTCCTTGCCAGTGATGAATGGCAATGGTACTGCAGTCTGCCCCAGAGAATGGGGACAAGTGGTGACTGGCAGTTGCCTAGACTGAGGCAAGGTGGGGATAGGACATGGGGGTTCCCCTGGGATGGGAGACCCAGAGTGAAACTGTGAGGGTACTGCAGCGGTGCAGCACCCCAGGGAAGAGGGCACTGGGGTCCAGGGAGGGACACAGGGCCGGTGCAAGCGGGACTATGGACTGCAGAGGGTGCTCTGGATGCTGGAAAAGCTAATTCCCGGACAGACCAGCTGGAGGCGCCGCAGGGGTGAGTTGCCACCCTGCTACATGGCCCCTAGTTCTTATATTATGGGAACAAGTAAATAACTTTCCTTTATTCACTTTCTCCACACCATTCATGATTTTATATACCTCTATCTTATCCCCCCTTAGTCTCCTCTTTTTCTAAGCTGAAAAGTCCTAGCATCTTTAATCTC
Source organism: Dermatemys mawii (assembly GCA_007922305.1). Lineage (NCBI taxonomy): Eukaryota > Metazoa > Chordata > Testudines > Dermatemydidae > Dermatemys > Dermatemys mawii. Next base: position 22,211,201 of record ML677343.1, on the reverse strand, counting down.
TCCTCATAAGGGACCCATTCCAAACCGCTAATCATTTTAGTTGCCCTTCTCTGAACCTTTTCTAATGCAAGTATATCCTTTTTGAGATGAGGAGATGTAGTGGGGCAGCTGCCCCACTCCTGGGTAAACAGGGCTGTGGCTGGGGGCAAGCAGCTCCCAGGCTGATTGGGCATAGCAGCTAAAACTGTGGCTGGGTCAGTTAGGGCCTAGCTGGCCCTTACAAGAGGGTTGTGAGCTAGGGGAAGGCAGTCTCCTCTAGCTGTGAAGGCAGACAGGCTTGGCTGCTGGGGAGCTTGAGAAGGTACCTGGAGTGGACCAGGGCATGGGAAGGGCCAAAGGAGCTGGGGAGCTTTGGCCTGGAAACCTCCCCGCTCAGGCTGCTGGCCTAGCAGAAGGCTAAAAGGGGTACTGGGGCTGCAGGGGGCAGCCTACAAGTAGGCAGAGGCAGCAGGCCCAAACCCCCCTTGACTATGATGACTGGCTTATACAGACTGCAGTTGGCCCCAGTGAAAGGGGGCTCGACAGTGACTGGCAGCAGCCCATATACTGAGGCAAGGTAGGGATAGTGGGTGGGGGTTTCCTGGGGAGGGGAGATCCAGAGATCTTGGGGGGGGGGGGGGGGTACTATCAGGGGGCATCACCCCAGGTAAGAGGGCATTAGGGTCCAGGAGGGACAAGGGGCCAGCAGCAAGCTGGACATCGGCCTACAGAGGGCACTCTGGAGGCTGGAAATGCTAATTCCCAGGACAACCAGCAGGAGGTGTCGCAGGGGTGAGTCACTGTGCTGCCACAGGAAACCACATCTGTATGCAGTGTAGCTCCACTGCTAATCTTCTGGGGATGATTCTTGACCCCTTCCCTGCCCCAAACTGGTCAAGTGCATGGCCTGATATAATCAGATTAAGTCAAATTCACCCTTTTACAGAGGGCCAGTACAGGGCCCTATCATAAGATCTTGGGACTTGAGTACATAGGTCTTATACTATCTCTTATGTACAGGGGCAAATTTTGACCACTTTGCACAGATGAGAGGACTTGTCCTTAACTCTCTTATGTTCTGATTCATTCAGTAATGCCAGTTTTAACTGTTATGGTAGAAGAGAGGTTTTCACAAAGAACAGAGCAGGATAACGGTAAGCTGCTCCCCTCTCTATGATCCTGGTTGTATGGAATAAATAACTAGTGGCTCCCTGTGTCCCTCCCTCACCCTGCTTCCCCCTCCACACTCCACCCCTCATCCAGTGCTGTGTGTCTAGAACTGTGGACCTTACATTGGTCTCTAGAACTTACTTTAAGAAAGAGAAATGAGGTTTCTGCTTTCACATATCCTGTATATTAACATGGTCTCTCTAGTAAGACAGCAAGTTAATTGAGGCTTTCTATGCAAACACTTTAAATTGCTGAAGAATGGAAAGACTTGTTTTCTGTTCTCAGTTGATCAGAATGGGGCTCAATATTCTTCCACATCCTTTCTCAGTAAGGCCAAATGTTTCAACTTAATGTGCTCTTGGCATATGTAATGCATAAATAGCCAATAAGGAGATAGGGCTGAATTTATATCCATATTCAGCTGAAAAGCTAATTATTTTTATTCTTGAAGTCTGCCTAATACTGGTTCCATGATAAATGCATGATCATAGTTTACCAACATACCCAACTATGTATGTAGATACCAGTTCAATGTTATTTCTGTAAGTGTTGCAGAAGGCCTGTGACACCGAATTCTATCCATGCTAAGATAAAGGGGTCAGCTGAAAAATGTGTCAGATTTTTTTTAGGCGGTGTGGGTTATAGAAAGAAAGTAACTGATTTTTATATATATAGAGAGAGAGACAACATTCTGAATGTCATGGATTCTCATATGCCATTTTGCTTTGCAGCAGAATAATATACGATCTTCCATTTCAGGGTCTAGGCTTACTTTTCATGTGAACACTCCACTGAAGATGGAAGTGCAGTTCTTCAGATGTGTTATTACTCACACTACTGCATACCTACAGTGACTGCACAGATGGAATTGGAACCATAAAGAACTATTCCTCAGTTCCCCACAGGTGTTACAGTTCCCTACACATTCACTGCATTTCCACTGAACAAATCCTTGAAAGTGTAGATCTCTGGGCTTGGGCTGGAGCTCCAAATGTTTACACCTCAATTAAACAGTCCCATAGCCTGAGCCTTGTGAGGCTGTGTCAGGTGACACGGGCCAGCCATGTATGTGTTTAATTGCAGCATAGACATACCTTAGATCAGCTGTAAATTATGTGAAGAGCTTTTCTGGTCTCTTGGCTGGCCTGGGATGGGGGGAACAGAGAGGTGGCTTAGATCCATCATTTTCCCTTGCTTTTCTCAGCCATCCTGAGTTTACAGTCAGTGCAGCTGAGCATCTGGCACATAACTTTTTTCCTCGGGAAATAGTTACTCAAGACAGATACTTTTCAGTAAATACATTATTTATTTATATTTGCTCGTGGACAAATATATTTGTATGTTTTCACAGCTTGTTCCTGTAAGCTGCCGAGTACCTCCCTGGAAGCACCCTGAATTAACAGAATCAGCCTTTGAATGAAAAAAAGAGTGGCTTTGCATTCCCTTATGTTACTTAACCATGGTATTGCGAGTGAAGTCAGTATAGGGCCAAACCTTGAAATCCTTACTCACTCTAAGAGCCCGTAGATTTCTGATCTTAAAATCACAACTTGTACTTCTCCTACCACTGAAAGGAATAATTGACCCTTTATTGTAAATATACTAGCTTATGATATCTGTCCAGACTTAGTAATTTTATCAATTGAAATCAATGGGTGTTTTGATTAAGCACTTTGGCTTATTATGTATGTAACATTTATGTTCATTTCTGTTTGTAGTATTAGCTTTTTTTTCTCTTTTTGTATGAGGTCTGGTTTAGTCTCCTCCTTGTCCCTTCAATCTATGTGTCCATTCTAGTGGTTTGACAGTTTTATAGGCTTGGCTCAATATGATCAATTTTTGCTTTTGCTCCTGCATGTCTCCATCTTGTTTTGCCATAACAAGAAATGAGATTTCCTCAAAAGCAAGTTCACATATATGAGGTAATGCATCACCCTTAAATAACAGGTAGAAACTGAGAACAATACAAAATCAGCACAAATAGGAAAACTTGTCAGTTCCCAATAAAGAAATATCTAATTGCTCAGCACACTTTTGAGTATTTGAGCTCTTAAACTGTACTTGCATAATATAAACATTTCCAGAATCTTTTGGAATATTTCTCCTAATAGAAGTGTTAAATGATTTCTAGGAACCTTCCCCAAGAGGGAAAACAATCACAATGTTGGCAATAAAGTATTTGAGATGAGATACTCAAATAGGCCCTACTACCAACCTGTGTAATGGCAGATGCAATTTTACAAGCCATAAAATTGTGCTGAAATTAGTAATTTGGTATCTCACTATTTGACATGTGTTTGTGTGATTAAAATGGATCAAAAAAAGCCCCTAGGCATTTTAAAATTTGTGTGCACAAAACTGCTGAACATATGAAATTAGAGTATCTTTCTGGAAAAGTGGCCTTCCTTCTCTAGACACAAAATAGTGCTCTTGATCCTCCTTGACTCAATCTACAAAACTACCAATACAAAGGTGGAAAAACTCATGAGTTCATTTGCTGCAGCTGCAAGAGTAAAAGCTCCTTTTCTGACATTTGCGGTAATTGTTTTCCTTGTGTTCTCGCTTACCAATATAAATCTTTATTTTAAGCAGGCATAAGTCAACATGTTTTGTATACACTTATACGTTCCTGTCTTCTCTCCCTTTACACTTTTTCTGATGGGTGTGGGGAGGGAAGGAAGTGCTCTCTATGCTTGAGCAAATAGTGTAATAATCTGAACTGTAGGGAATTTGTTTAGAATTTCTGACAAACTGTATGGGGCAAAACAATTTTGTGACACAAATTATTTGGTGAAGATCATCGATCAAGCCTTGACAAACAATAGGATCTCATTCAGCGCTATTGTAAGACCATTTTAAATTCTCAATGAATTTCAAATGGATATAATTTACAGCCAGGCTAGATATTTTCTAAACTAAGGCTTTATGAAGATAAATAATTTTCCTCTTTCAAGTAATCTAAAATAACATCCTAGGACCATGATTATATTATACTAAATGTTAAGGAAAATGTTTGCAAAGAGGGGTGTGTGTTTGAGAGAGAGAAACTTCTTTTGAGTCTTTTTAAATTTACTATCATCTTTGCCTGATTAACATAGTAGAAAGGATGTTACATAAATCACTGTGTGACCCCAATGCAGTTTCACTAATATCCCTATATCCAATAGATCTCATTCTATAATTCCCGTGGAAGAAGTGGGGCATGTCAGATAAATTAAATGAAAAGAACAGATGTAGATTAAGAGTGATGTAAATTTCAAGCCTGCACTTTTAATTTCACTAAATATCATTTTCGATCTTCATGATCACATTACATCGAAATATTGGAACTGCAATTTCCTCTACCATTTCATTTAATAAAACCTTTGTCTCATCTGAGTTCTTGAAGATATGTTAGCCTTAAATCACATTGACTTCACCCTGTCCAATTTACATATGCTAAAGAAATAAAAGTCTCTTCAAGAATTGCTATAGGGCTTCAGAAGCCTCAAAGGAGTATTAAGACCTTGAATTTAATGTGAGCTGCTTCCAACACAAAACACACATCCTCCCAGCAGAATACTAATGGTTTTGTGTATAGTTACATTTTCCATGCAAGTTTCTAAAGCATATAAACAGTGCGTATGTGTATAGATAGACAGATAAAGTTTGTTCTGGTAATTCTAGGTTAGAACTATGCTATCTCAAGAGAAATGCTTTCTATAAGTCACTACTACAAAGGAAATATTATATGGTTGACAGAACTGTATAGATGAATACAGGATAGATTAAAGGGGGAATTCATAGATTCTCTACTGTGTTGCTAAGGACTGTATACCCACAGAATTGTATTTGGTGTTACTCAAAATGACTGTAGATGTACATGTAAAATGATTTTGTTTTAGATCCGTATAAACAAAAGTGTTTCCATGCTAGATTTACTTTCCTGCACTTGAATGAACATTTTTATGTTTCTTTAAAATCTAAATCTCTTTTAAAAGATCAGCGGACTTCATTGCATATGATAACAAAGAGAGAAAATGTTTGCTTAATATGACCTTAATCCTGTCTTTATAATGGATTTCTCATTATAATAATTATAACCCATTAAAATGTCAGAGCAGGTTTAAAAGATAGCTAAAAAGACATGTCTCTTTCAGCAAACTTGCAGGCAGAAACCTTGATGTTAATTTACTTGGCATCCATTGAGGGGAAATGGAGAACTGCAGTACATGAAATGAGAATACTTGTGTGGCACAAAATGGGAGCAGATTGACTATATAGGTGGTATTAATTTAACACTTAAATAATTGGCTTGTCATAAATAATTAGAGAGCAATTCAGTTACACACAAAGAAGGCTTGTTTCAAGTGGAGAACTGGGTGAACACACAGAGTAGCACCTTCATAAATGAGTCGAGTTATTTCAGTGCAGTAAGGAACTGTTCATTCCAAAAGTGTCCAAATCTGACCATCTATCAAAAACATTTCATTGTTTGGGTTAGGCATGAGCACTTTGAGTAGTTAACTGTTCGCTATGTGGTGTTATCCATTATGTATTGTGTTCAGTTCTCTCATTCAGGAAGATGTTTAAGCACATGCCTAACTTGAAACAATTTGTCATCCCATTAACTGAAATGGAACTGTTGGGACTATCTACATGTTTAAAGTTAGGCAATACTTAAGTGCTATGCTTCATTACAGCATTACTCACCTCAGTGACATATTTAAAATCAGGCCTTTAATTTTCTTGCCTCGTTTTCCTCATCCATGAAACTGGGACAATAATGCATACTTACCTTTCTCATGTGGATATTCTAAGGATTAATTAGTTACTATTTGTACAATACTTTGGAGATAAAGTGCTAACCTAAACCAAAAAGTAATAACCAGAAAATATCATTATTTCCAGATTTAAGGCTTTAATATAACTTAGTTTTGGCAGAGCATGAGTTGGGTATCCTTCAATTTAAAAATATTTGTGTATATTTTTGCAGTGAGTCTGCTGAAGGCCATAGTTCAGGAACACTAGGAAGCAAGTTCATTTTTCTGTTACCATAGTTCTGGATTTTATGTTAGACAACCTCATTTTGAACCAACATTTTGAACTACCAAAACGTGTAGTTTTCCCAAAATACTCCATGCCTCAGTGTAAATACCATAAAATTACACTAGAAGACAGTAACTTCAGTTTTTAAAACCACACACACAAGCTGATTTGTGTGATTTATCTGTAATGGATCAGATAAATTGTACTTTATACCTCTTACTCAGGAAAAACTGCCATTGACTTTAAAATGAATTGGCCATTTGTTTAACATTGTCATGAATTTATTTCTTTCATTTTATGAAAGAAAACATAAAATTATTACTAATAAAGTTTGCAGATGACCCAAAGATTGGGGGAGTGGTAAATAAAGGAGAGGACAGGGCCTTGATACAAAATAATCTGGATCACTTAGTAAATTGGGTGCAAGCAAAAAAAAAATAGATTTTAATATGGCCAGATATGAAGTTATACAACTAGGAGCAAAGAATGCGGATCCTGCTTACAGGATGGTTAAATCTATCCTGGGAAGAAGTGACTCTGAAAAACAGTTGGGCGATCATGGTGGATAATCAACTGGATGCTTATTGTGATATTGTGGCCACAGCGGCTAATGCAGTCCTTGGATGTATAAACATGGTTCTCTCAAATAGGAATAGAGAAGTTATATTTTTTCAGTATTTGGCACTGATATGACCACTACAGTGTGTCCAGAGTTCAAAAGGATGTTGATAAATTGGAGAGGGGTCAGAGAATAGATCAAGGAACTCAATCTATGTATTTTAACAAAGAGAAGGTTAAGGGGTGACATGATTGGTCTGTAAGTACCTATATAGTGAAAATATACTTAATAATGGTCTCTTCAGTCTAGCATACAAAGGTACAACCAGATTCAATAGTTGGAAATTCAGGCTGGAAATAAGGTACAGTTTTGTAACAGTGTGAATAATTAACGAATGGGACACTTTATCAAAGATTTATGGTAAATTCTCCCTCAGTAACAATTTTTATATCAAGATTCTATTTTTTTTAAAAAAATATCCCTACCTAAAACAGGGATTAATTCAGGGAAGTCCTATGACCTGCGTGTTATAGGAGGCCAGACAGGATGATTTAATGGTCTTTTCTGGCTTTATAATCTGTGAATTTTCCTGAGTGAACGGCATGGGTTAGCTAAGATGGACCCACATTGTAAAGACATCAGAAATGAGTCACAGTGCGCCCAGTCATTGCAGGAGCAGATGTTATGTCTGTAAAGGTACTTTACATTCTTTGCTATATCTTTAGAAAAATTGCATCTTGCATTCACTCCAAAATGGGCCTCTTGACATTTGCCAGTGTGTGCAGAGTTTGAACATTCTATATGCATCCTGCACAGACTAACTTTGCAGTGCTAATAATCTCCTTACTTTGCCCTACAGAGTGCTGGCTGCAGCATTATAGCTGCTCCCTGAGAAGGAGCTCTAGGGAGAAAGAGACTCCTTTGTGCCCTCCCAGCTCATGCCTGGAGCACCCCAATTCCATCCTCTATAAGCACTCCAGGATCAGCCCTAATTATTGCAGGTTAGTTGGGTAGTACAATCTTCTTGTATATTTATTGATACAGCACATCTTTTGAATGCCAAATAAGGTTAATAAGACAAACCTTAGTAAACAAAGCTAATTACCTTGCTAGAAATGGATTGTGAGAAATTTGTTTACTTATGTCATCAGGAATAAGGATCCATTTCTCCCTTAAATGTTTCAGCTGCTGTGAAGTAACCTTTCTAATGATTAGCACGAAGTGGTGGACATATTTGTTTCTCATTCCCCTGCATGTGCTTAAATGGACTTTTAAATTGTTCCCAATTAATGACTTTGAATTTGAGATTTCTAACTCCGTGTTTCATATTAATTCTTCCCTGTTGTGTTTGCTAGTTTTTCTAATTAGCTTTTCTCCTCCTGTTTCTCTAGTTCTATTTTGTAAATGATTTAGTTTTCACACCTAAATGGATAACCAATAGGTGGTGACAGCAGTACACTATTTAATTTAACCTAGTAATGCCCTGCTTACCAGCTTACTTTCCTACAGTGCTCTCATTTCAAATAGTTAAAATCTTAGTAGCATTGCAACAGTAGAAAAATTTAATATTAATTTGCTTTGAAAGCATAAAGTGTGTATCATGGTCCGTATTCACTAGGGCACTTTTAATTTGATACAAACAAATAAAGTCCTTGATTCTGGGGTAATTTAGGAGTAACCCCATGGAAGTTGGTAGTGCTACTCACACACAGAACTGGTGTAACAGAGATCAGAATCATATCCTAAGCCTTTAAAAAGCAAAATGGGGCTTGCAATTTTGCAGTGAAGCAGTTTTTTATACTCAGGAGTGTCCGTGTCTCTTTTGCATGGGTTAATTTACATGTATAACTCAGAAGAGGTACTTAGGCATTTTAATAGCATGTCATTGTGAACCAGTGCAATTAAGGTCTGAAGGTTCACTTTATGCCAATTCAGATATCAATCTACTGTGTCATCTTATTCATAAAGACCATCATTCCTCTCTATTCTCCTCCTATGCTTTAGCCGTTTACCTCCCAGCTATTTTCTGCTATACCATCCCCAGTGGTCATCTGTATCCTTTTCTCAATATTCTAAGTCATATCTGAATTAGAGGCTTTTTTTCCCCATCCATTTTCCTAGTTCTTATTGGACATAAGTAATAGCTTACACTTGGAATAGCAATCTTTTCAGAGAACTTTGTTAACCATGGGTAAATTCCTGACCCCACTGGAGACAAGGTGTCAAAAGTTCTTATTAACATTTTATCAGTAAGTCATCTTTGCACATAGGTGATAATTAGAGCTGGTTGAAAAGATGTGGGGTAGTTTTTTAAAATATTTCCTCATAGTTTGAAATTTCAAAATAATTGCCCAATTCTATATTTGAAAAAAGAGTGGGTTTTTTCAAAAAGTCATTGAAATTTTCCCTTTTGTTCAAATTTTGAAACTTCAAAATTTAATTGAAAATTTTTGAAGCTTTCGAAGTTTCAACTAGCTCTAGATGTAACATATAACTGTTTTCTACTTGCAATGGTGCACATTTTATTTGTGTTTTACCAAGGCGTTTAGTCCTGCATGGTCTCTCGCTACCATGGCCAGGAGAGCAAGGTGCACTGTAAAAGAGGTCCTGCTATATGGACCCTTCTTTCCCTCACACCAGCGAGAGATCTTGAGAAGATGGTAGCTGCTGATTGGACTCGCCAGGACAAAATCTGAAAAGAGGCTGGAAAGCATCAGCAAGAATTGAGGGACTAGAGAAGAAGAAATGCTCCTCTGGGCAGGTCATGTTTTAAGATTTGAACAAATATCTGATTCCTTTCAGGGGCCTTGGTCTGGAGTTCTCATTATCCACTAGTCAGGTGAGGAATTTTTTTATAACCCAGCTGAGAGAACCTCTGATCAGGTAGTTGAAGATCCTCTTAAATTTTTACCCTTTCCATGAGGTCCTCTTTGTACTATAAATGAGAAACAGCTAGCAGAAATATCTTGTTGAGAAGGAAGGTGGTCTTTTTCCCCCTCATGAACTCTTGTGGCTGATTATTTAGAACTCAGGTCAGAAAGGATAGCCACTTACATGGAGACACTCTGCAGCTTTTTCACAACATCCATTGTTTGGCCCAACATCCAGCCAGATTCCTTGGAATGGGTGCTGGGCTCTGGATTTGAACCTAATGGCACATCAGCTTTTGCTGGAAATTGTGATATTCGGATATTATTACAGCTGTGTTTTTATTGTGTGTTTGGGGTTTTTTTGTTTTTTTTTAAAAAAAGTGTTTCATGGAGTGAAGGTATTATGATTCAACAACACCTTTAGCAGAAAATTACCCAGACATCAACAGCCAGACGTAGAGGGTCTCAAAACTCAGAATTTCTTATCAGCTCTTACTACCTGTCAGGAGGCTTTTTGTTTGTGCTTTGTTGGATGTAATACAATTTCTGGAGACTTTGTTTCTGAGGACCATTAAGTCTGCCCTTGGGTTTCCAATATAAGTCACATTTCAAACAATCATCTGACATGCCTCTTGACAAGTATGAAATACATCCTGCTTAGAAAGCATGCATGCAACCTCAAAGTCGTAATAATGTGGGAAGAGTGCTACAATTAACATTGCAGTGCTTGAAGCTTCAACATCAGATGTTGCCAAATGTTGTATTCTTATTATTGGACAGCTATTCCTGCTGGCCGGCACATTGTTAATAAATCATGTGAGAAATATTCCTGCTGGCCATTTCTATGTTAATGCATCACTTAGTGTCATTCAGTTGATTCATTAAAATAACAGCAACTACCAGGAACCCATTATAGAGCTTCAGAATCCCTATGTTTATTCCAGACAACTGCACATTTTTTAAAAGAATGATTTGGAGGTAAATTAGAAAAAGTAAATCTAATAAATAGGGATCAGATGCTTCCTATAGGCCCAACTGAATACTGTAGTGGAGTGGCTGCCCCACTCCATGAGACAAAGGGCTAGAACAAGCCAGGAAGACTGTGCAGACCAGCAGCCAATCAGCAAAAGCCTGTGCAGAGCCAATTGAGGTTGATTGAGGAAGCAGCCACAGCTGGGACCATGCCCCAATCAGGCCACAGCTGGCTCTATAAGAGAGCTGTGGGCTAGAAGCTGGAGGAATGTCTCTCCAGTTTTGGAGAGAGAAGGACCTGGTTGCCTGACAGCAAAGTACCTGAAGCTGTGCAAGACTGGGGAATAGGGCAAAGGGAGCTGGGGAGCTCCAGCCTGGTGAACCCTCAAGCTGTAGGCCTTGATGAAGGCCTATACAGGTAATGGGGTTGCGGAGGTGCAGCCTGGGATTAGGCAGAGGCAGTTGGTCCTAACCCTCTTGCCAATGATGTGTGGCCATTACAGACTGCAGTCTGCCCCAGTGAGCAGGGGCTAGATAATAACTGGCTGTAGCCACTGAGGCAAGGTGGGATTAGGGGATTGGGATTTCCCCTGGGAGGGAGACCCAGAGTATGGGGGTACTGCTGGGGCAGCACCACAAGGTAAAAGGGCATAAGGGTCTGGGAGAGAAACGGGCCCAGCGGTAGGCGAGACACTGGTCAGAAGGAGGCACTCTGGAGCTGAAATAGAGCTAATTCCGAGATGACCAGCAGTAGGTGCCACACCGGTGAGTCTTTGATGTTGCTACAAATACCCATTGAAGTGAACAGGTGTCTTATCTTTGACTTCAGTGGACTTTGAATTGGGCCATATGCCTCTTAAATAAAAATGTAAATTTTCCATTGTATGAATACTGTAAATCACGCTTAAATGCCAGTAATTTTTGGAAATTCTGGGATCCCTTTATTTTTTAGTATATAGGCAAAAAATTATGTCCAATTAGGCAAGAATTGTCACCAAAAAGATATTCAATGATCCCAATAGGAGTTGGGTACCAGGCACTTCTCAAAATCCTAATAGGTACCAAAACTGCATCTCTAGGCACTTATATCTTCATTCTATAACCACTTCCACATGTGTGTGAATTTGCTCAGAAAAATAATTCAATTAAAAACAGTTGAACTACATATGTGTGTAAAGATTTGTATATGTCTTTTACACACTTGGGCTTTAAATTGGCAGAAGCATGAGAAATTTGTAAGACTGTTCGTGTGGAATATTTGTTCAAAAAAGTGTTGGAGAAACTCATCAAATTCTTTATTATGAATCTGTAGTGCCACCGAGATCCAAAAGTTTCAGATAACTTACATCTTCAGAATGTATCAAATCAAATAAGTTTTAATTCCTCAACTCTTTTAAACACGTGCAAACATATCTGTAATAAATTAACACAGACAGCTGTGGTAAATTATAAGGCAAAAGTGTCATCTCTAATATTACAGGTGTTGCAAGACCTAAGCTCTGCTATTTTTTTTTAAACCTGGTTCTCATGGTACCTGTAGATATAAACTCTGATTCCCAAATGCTCGTGCATGTGAGCAGTCCCATTGCATAACATTACCCATATGCTTAAGAGTCCAAAATTGGAGCCTTAGATACTGTGATCAAATATAATCACCACCTTGTATAAGAAGGTTGAAACTGAAGATGATACTAACATGAAGTTCTAATATAAGTCTTAGTAAGACCAGAAAATCTGGGTTGGCTCATGTTTGCCAGAGCCATTTACAAGCCTGTTGCTTTTCAGAAAAACTAAAAACAGAATAAGACTGTAAACAAAGGCAACCTTTCAGAAGCCTATTCAAACCTGCAAAGGTCAGCCTGACTTTTTAGCAGATCAATACATTTTACGGATAGCATCTTTTAGAGATTCTTTGTGTGCAAGACTGTTTCAAGAATTAAATGTAGTAGTTTAAAAGAAACCTTCCTGGGAAGAACTGTAAAAAGGGAAATATCAGGAGTCCATCAGGAATTGATACGTTACAAATCATTGCTTCTTAATCATGTCTCAGGCAGTTCTCTCCTAACCTTTGAAAGTCCTGATTGACTGCCAAGGAGATTAATGTTTCTGCTGCTGACCAAGTAGTTTGATACATCAGAGTTTTTCCTTGAAAACTATACATATCATTGTATATCCAAATGCCTCCTCTCACTCCCCTGTCAGCGGGGTACTGCTCAAGAGACACTGGGATATGGCAGCCTGTCTCTTTCCTCTCCCATCCATAGTGCTGGCCCTCCACCAACCATTGACATGCAAAAGTTTCTCCTCAGTGGTAGGTCTTTAAAAGCCCCCCCTCCCGCTGGAAGAACCAGCAGCAACCTGCACTACTGATAAGTGGGAGGCATACCTTCACTTCTTGCAGAAGCAGTCCCTTCACTACTCCTCTAATATCAGCCTCACTTATTCCAAAGCCAGCTCCTACTACTTTTGCCTTATCAGGACAACATTAGTCTATCCCCAGCATCTTTGGGGCAAAGTTTCCCGGGGCCAGTAAGATGTCCACCCTTCCCTCTACCCCAAGCAAACTGATTCACTGTTGCCATCAGTTTTAATTCCCTTGTTTGGTAGGTTACACATACATATAACTTTAAGGGACAGATTGATTGAGCCGTGAAAGCAATGGCCTGTATGGTGTGCATCCCATAGAAATCTCTAGAAGGGTCTCTGCCTCAGGAATTCCCCAGGCATTCACATCATTTAGTAATGTGAAGCATATTCCCTTGTTCATGTTCAGATATCTGTGGAGGCTGATCCATCACTAGGTCTTGGCTATGGTTCCACTTTCTCCTGCCACGTCTCATTCTTTATGGAGTGTCTTTTGCCATAAGCAGCAATTTTTTTTGTCACCAAAAGAAAGAAGCGACTGCAATTGTGAAGGGATAGAATAGGCAAGGTGAGCAGAAGACTTCTTGTGCCCTCTCCACTCTTGCATGTGCACCTATGGGTCAGGCACAATCTCATGTTTAACATCAGTAATCCCAAGAAGTAAGTGTACTCTTATCCCTTTTCAACCTGAAGGTCAAAGTTTTGGGCCTTGTGGTTTGTTTCAGCTGGGAGTAGAAATTGACGATGACTCTGACTATTTGATTCTAACTTGTTTATTGACAAGATATGTACAAAGCCCTGCTTCGGGAAATGGAGGCAGAACCAAAAGGAGTAGCTTCTTAGTTACAGACTCAACCAGCAAACTGACCCAAAACCTCTCTCTAGGCTTCTCCCAGGGCCATACCTTGCTTCAAGGCTGCTCCTTGGCTTTCTTTCTCTGCCCGAGTCTCTGGATACGTCTATATTACACGCCAGATCGGCAGGTAGCAATCGATCCAGGGAGGGTCGATTTATTATGTCTAGTCTAGACACAATAAATTGACCCTCCGAACGCTCTCCCATCAACTCCTGTAATCCACCGCTATGAGAGGTGCAGGTGGAATCAGCTGGGGAGCGGCAGCTGTTAATTCATACTGTGAAGACACCGCGACAGGTAGATCTAAATTGCGTAATTTAGATCGACCCCCTTCCCAGTGTAGACCAAGACTGTGTTTTGTCTGCACTCCAACTTGTTTTTCATCCTTCCTCCACCCAACCCCCAAAATAGAAAGTCAAACCTTCTGTGCCCATGGTGTTAGTTTCTGAGCAGATGCCAGAATGCCTTCTTTTAGTTATGGTCCCATAATTTGTCTTTTACAGATATCTGAAATGGAGGGTGTGCTCATACCCATGAGTTTCAATGAGGTTTAATCCAGTTCATAATAGTACCCACAATACCAACAGACAAATACATTAACAGAAATCCACAATGATCAGTGCTACAGCTCTATGCATTCCCTTTAAATTCTAGGAGAGGCTAGCTAATATAATTCAATATAAACAATCAAAAACTGTAGGTATTATCTTTGCAGGAAAGAAAATAAATGTAGACTAATGAATAGTATCTTTTCTTCTTTTTTCCTTTTTTTTTTTTTTTTTTTTTTTTAAGGTAAGTGTACTATATTGTTCAAGATACAGATACCAGAACTGCTCAGCTTTGCTTCACATGTACATGAAACACTTGATGGTTTTCTCATGAAACAATACTTTTAATAATAAATACTTTGCATTTCTACTGCACCTTCCATCTAGGAATCTCAGATTACATCACAAACACTAATGAATTTAACCTGTCACCACTCCTGCATATAAGGTCTCTTATCCTCATCTTTAGAAACTGAGGCATAGCGGGGTCAAGTGATTGACCTAATGCCACACATTAGGAAATTTGTGATAGAGCTGTAAACTGAAACCATTTCTCCTGTCATCTAAAATTGTTCCTTAACTATATAATATGCTTCTTCATTAAAGCACAATGCTAGATAGCATATAATTTACAGTATATAAGTGTATATAAGCAGGAGAACTAAATCAATGTATTTTAAATTGATTTTCGTACATCAGTGTTGTAGATCCTTTCAAGACAATGTAACATATATACTTTGAAAGAGGCTTGTGGCTACATTATACAGTATGTTTAGGATTCTACAGTTCACCCCTTGGTGATCTGAGAACTCTTTCTCTGCACAGCTGTGCATGACATTTTTCCCCATACATTTAGTTTATACAGTACAAAGGGGCACTCATAAAGTAATATATAAAATACATTCATAAATTGGTTTAGCAAAAAAGTGCTTGTAATTTTAATGTTATTTTCAAAGGTAGATCTTGCATGAGATGTACAATCATAAGGGTCAGCAATTCTGTGATGTGCACCATGTGGTGTTACTTGCACTACAGGGTTAAGCAATAGTATTTATTATAATTATATTTCCACTAACCACCCACTGATATCCCCAGATGGGTTTTTAATGACAGCTGAGTCTCAAATTTTATAAAGATCAGTTAACAATATGGTAACTTCTCACTATGAGTATTCCATAACTACCTATGTTCCTGCTAGCAACTATGACCTTCTTTCTCTGATGTAGTTCTCAGTGTTTCTAGAATTACACAATAGGCTACTGCATTTACACAGTGGTTCTTTGATTATGAAAAAGTCTTGATGGTTTCCTTGGTGGATAGTGAGTGGCCTGAACAGCAAACTACCCCTGAATTCCTACAGCCTTTAAACCTCCTATTTGGAGATACTAAGTCTGTTTTAAAACTTACTCTGCCTTGAAAATATTGCACAAGGGAGCAAAGTCATAGTCAACAGAACCCCAGTTTTTGAAACTTGCACACCAATAATCTTTCATGGAAAAGGGTCCTGATCCTGGGAGGCACTTAAACACACAAATATTTTTGCTTGTATGAACAAAGTAATGAATGTGCTTGTGTGCTTTGTACCAACAGGGGCAAAAAGACATGCAAATAGGCATTTGCTTGTGTAAGTCCATGTGTGCATTTACCACAAAGGTAAAAAATTGTGTTCTTCCTTTGCCCTTGTCCACCAATGTACTGTGTTGGGTGAAACCTGGGTTTTATGATCTTGATACATACAATATATTAAACTATGTTAAAAGGTTATCATTGGGGCTGCAAAGTTAGAGTATGACAAAATTAAGGTTGCCTGTTGAATCTTAATTTTGTCCTCTTGTACTTATGCATTACAATAGCCTTTAATTGCATGATCACATATCTTTTATAGAATCCCAGCCTCTTTCCGTTCCATCCTGACTTTTTCTCCCAACTCCCAGCCCTTGATTCCTAGCTCAACCTTTCCCAGTCTCTCCCTTCCAACTCCCTCCTCTAGTTTCAGGCTCATCAGACTCCTTGACACAATTTCTTCTTTCCTTCCCTCTGGTCTGGCTTTTGTTTCCTCCACATTCAAAGGATTTGATCCCATTCTGGCCAACAGCAGCCCGGACCAGTCATTACAGAGAATGTCCTACTGAGCCTCTAGAGTCCTATGTTGGAACATGTTTATTTTGGTCAACACTAGAAGCTGTGAAAGTACAAACATGCTCAGTGAGGTAAGAATCTTCAGAGATTTTAGCAGCTAATATCCCAGAAATCCTACTGAACATGTTCAAACTGCAGTTTTTTAATGGCCACATTTGGGCAGATGTTCATGTGGACAGGAGAAGACATATTCCCTAATACAAATACTACCCTGTTAACAAATTTCAAGTCCCTGTTCCAGAGCATGGTGCACTAGAGTTTTTCAAATAAAAGGTGATCACACTTTCTAAACATAGGCAAAACAATGTATGTTCCCTTGTCATAACAGATATGGCTGAATAACTTGGGCTGAAGTTTTCCTGAAAAACGTCAGTCTGAGGCAGACACCTAGCATGGAAAAATGCAGCCTGGGTGGTTAAAAGTTAGCAAATGTATAAGTAACTGAAAACTGGGTCTTTATAAAGAGAAGTGTCAGACAACCTTAACAGGCAGTACTACCAATGTCACTTAAATCCTAGAACTATCCAGCCTGAAAGAAGTCATTTTTGAAATATCAGCTCAGTATTAAACAGTACAGATTTGTTGGATACTGTCATATTGTCAGAGTATCTACTTTATATGTAAAAGAGAAAAGAACACTAAATAATACTATATAAAAAAAGTGCATGAATACTAAAATTAGAGCAATGGTCACTTGGAAACTCCCTCTTCCATTTAGAAACAGCAAGTAGTCATTGTTCTTGTTGTTCACCTTCCTACTATGTTTACTCATATCTTTTTCTTTTTGGTATTGTCAATATTTTAAAGACCTATAATGTAATCGAGCTGGCATGTGATTAGACTTGATTTTTAAAAGCTCTTGAAAGACCATGTTTTCTGGTGGCTGTTTTTAATCTAGAATAGAGGAGAAAAAAGGTGCAGGACAAACTTATGTTTATATTACATGTATTTGTTCAGCACCTTGATTTCATATAATGGCCCCATTTTTAGATGCCTAATTGCAACCAACAGAGGTCCTCATGTTTGAAACTGGGTACCTTGTCTATTTGTTTCAAATTCTCTCCATTGTAACTCTTTATGGCTAATACGTATTGGCTCCCAAATAAAGAAAGTAAGTAAGGCCACAGTCCTGCAAGCAGATCAGCACTGGTGAAGGCCTGGCATTGTATGGACACCCAGATTCACTCACAGATATCAGTTTGCATGATTTGTACCTAAAATGTTCCTATCTTACTGAAATACTTACCTTCTCATGAAAAGATTTTATTCCTGCAATGCGATCTTCTACTGAGCTCATTTTATCAATAAAAGATAAATATTAATGTAAATTAAGGTGTTTGGATTTTGTGAATGGATGCAATGTATGTTACATGCACACAGCTTAGTAGTAAGTTAACTGTACTTTTTTTTTTTTTTTGCATGTAGGTGATAATGCACAGTAATATTTTAATATGACTTGACATGTAACTCCAGCTCCTATAAAATAACATATTTGCTACAGAACATAGCTCGAGTTTGGCCTGGTTATGAGGTATTCTGGGTTTGCAAACTCCAAGACTGAAGGTCAAGGAGTTGATTAGCCCTGGATGTGCTTGTTACCTCAAACAGAAAGTATTCTTCCATTATTAACTAATATTCCTAAACTAAAAAGTGCTTTGCCCTTTCACCAGCTTTCTTAATCCTGCCCATCCCTACTCCTTACTAACCCCCAGAGCTCTTCAAAAATACTTACCCACCCACATCCCAGTGAAATGACAAAATTAATTACTTTTGGCAGCTTTAGTCTAGGGAATGAATGTGGTGAAAACTGGGAATGTCTGGATTCTCTTTCTGACTCTAACACCGATTCACTGTGAGGCCATAGGCAAATCGCTTCTGTTCTCTGCTCCATTGGTTTGTCATTTATAAAATAAAGATAACACTTACCTATTGTGGAGGTGGTTGTGATGGCCAATATTCTATAAAATGTTTCAATTATAACGGATCTCTGGATAAATGTTTCACCATCTGATGGATGTACCTGGCATTTTCAGGGGCAAGTTACAATGACATCAAAATATTATCTGCAAGAATTATAGCATCTTATGAATTGTTATGCTACTGAAGTTATGCATAAATTCTGCTGTCTAAAAAATTACAGGCATGTCACTCAGTGATCCCATAAAATAAAAATGGGCTAAAACCGGCAGAAGAAACTTAGGAAATAGTGTATCACTAGAAAGTAAAACAAAAGAACTTGTACTAGACCTTGATAGGATTTTAGAATACCTAATTTCTCCTCTTCAAGGTAAAGTATAGTCAACTGGGCCAAGGTTTATATAGCTCAAGTGTATAGTTTTTTAAAGAGTTAACACACAGTGTTAAACATGGTTTTGAGTTTATGTAGGTCTTGTAGTTTTTTAGGCTTTACATAACTAATCGTAATCCAAAACTATGATCCTGATCATATCATTTACCTTTGCTGATATCTTCTATGACCACCTGGGCCAGATACAGTAGGGGATCCAGTAACTTGATCCCACTGTGCTGTCTTTTTAATACTACATATATTTGTTATATGCACCACTTCCCTGAGTAAACTATTATTTAAAAAGCATTGAAAAGTGGTTGTTCTGCTATGTCTGGATAAAAAAACATGAATATAAAGTGGGCGGTACTACATTCTGCTGAATTATCTAAAAAAGGAACAAGCAAGCCCAGTAAATCATTAATGATCTTACTTCAATCCCTTTAGATTTTTACTGTGCAGCTTTGTTCAGAGGGGCTCACATTTCCTTTGATTCACCTCTTAATGGTCTAAGCATCAGGATTAAAATACTGGCTACTCTTAAACAAGGAGTTCAGTTCCAGTGGGATCAACTCAGCCCTTTATCCCTTCATCCCTTGGAGGTTAATAAATTCTGTAATATAGTGAGACTTTTTTTAAAAAGAAAAAAAACCCAAGATCATCTCTATTCTGTGTTATCATTGAAAATCATATGGTGTTTTCTGTAAAACTTGGCATTTACCCCCATGTACTGGTAAAATGATCTCTCTATATGTAACTTGCTATGCAATTAGTAATGCTATCCCATGCCAGTAGTGGCCTCCTTTCAGTGGTGGTATATATCAGTGAGATGCTGGGGGCTGTTGAGGATGGACAGCACTACTGAGAAATAAATTATGTTTTTTATCTTAATCACTTGACAAACCATAAAAGAGTAACATTTTTAAATGTGTACTGTCTTTAACAATGATTTCAAATATGTCATGTTTATTCAAACTTTCTTATTTACTCTGAACTTTAATCTGGCATCACAGACAATGACACAATGGGCAGTACACTCCCAATTAACAATGTTGTGTTCCTTTACATATTTGTATGTAGATAGATTATGTAAAACAGCTGGTAATGTGGTGAAATTGAGGTAAGTAATTAATCCTACTATAAAACTCTCACCTATTTCAGTGCATCAGTGAGGGCTTCATAAAAGCCACATAGAAAAATAGAGACACAGAAAAGGTTTTTAATGATGGGCACTAATGCAGTGCTACTGATTAGATTCTTTGCTAATTACCTTCTGTTACTGCTACTTAGTATATTTGAGCAAAATAGAAACATGTATTCACAGTAGCTATTCTTTTTTTTAAGATGTCCATGAATTCAATGTACCAATAACCTCAACAAAGAATAAAAACAAACTTGTGAAGCATCATTTTGTCAGCTTCCAAGAGTTTACAAACAGTACTTTATGAAAGAATATCAGAAGTTTTTGAATAAAGGGAAATATAAAGTATCCTCTCACCATAATTCTATTTTTACTTTATTTCCAATAATTGTACAACAGTTCCATAAGTACAGCATTATAAAGTATGCTTTTCCATGTCAGTTTAGCACTGGTTAACTAAAGAGCTGTGTGTAATTTTCAGCCCCATTCAAACCTCACCTGATTTCAGGTTGTTGATTTATGTGTTTAGTTATTTTATTTACTACCTTAACTTTATTTGCAATTGTAGTCATACTTTATGGGAGATAACTTGTTAATCCAGGTCCTTGTGATTGAGATTCTTAAGGGAGATAGGATTCAGTATTACTCTCTTCTTTCACTACATTTTCCAATGGTTGGAGGCTTTTTCACTTCTTAGGATAGTATGTGTGAAATCCCCCCATAAACATCTAAAACCATCTGGATTATAGGAAAATGACACATATTAAAAACAGTCACAAAACGGATTAAAACAAAAGAATTGTAGATTAATTTTGCTACTTAAAAGCTTAGTATATTATTATTAATCAATAGATCTCAAAGAGCTTTACAAAGGAGGTCAATATTCTTAGGGTGAAATTTTCAAAAGCACCTAAGTGACTTAGATGTGTAATCCCTGGTTACAAAAGTGACTAAAGATACATTTACACTGCCCAAAACAAAACAAAACAAAAACCAAAACAATGAAACAAAAACATGGCAGCGAGTCTAGTAGACCAGATCAACTGACTCAGCTCAGAAGGCGTAATTGCAAATCTAGACATTCCCACTAGGGCTGGAGCCTGGGCTCTGAGGCTCTCTCCATGCCAAGTGGGGACGTCTATACTGCAATTAAGCAGGCTCTGAAACTCACTACCATGGAGCTTGGTTTGGTTTCTTCAGTGTCACTGTACCTTTGGGAGCCTGAGCCTCCTTGAAAGTCAATGAGATTTAGGCTCCTAAGAGCCTTAGTTACATAGGCTATTGAAAATTTTCCCCACTGTCTGACACTTTATAAGAGGTAGGCTAGGGTTTCTAGTCTTGTAATTTTGTGTCACCTTCCCTTCTTTTTCCCATCCTCAGTATCCCAATTAAACCTTTCTGATTACTTTTGCTGTGTCCCTGGTGATTTTTGTTTACAAGGAATTTACCCAGAAATACTCTCAAAGGAGGAGATGACAGTCATATGTTAGATTTCAGATCCATTCAGGATTACATTCATTGCTTTGGATAATGGATTTTGGTTTATCCTTTTTCTGTACATTTTTCCCCCTCCAATTTACAAGATTTATGTTGAAAAGATATGAACACAGGCTATGTCCATTCATAGATTTGGTCATACCACCCCACCCCCCCTTCTCAAAGATCAATTTGTCCCCTTGCATAAGTCAGAGCAGCAAAACTAGTGGAAGAGAGCATTCACTAAATTTAATTTGTATTTGTTTTAATGATTTTTTGATTGAAATTGGAGACAGGTGCATCAGAAATGCAAATATAAGCAGGAAATTATAAAGCTATAAAGCTCATCACCGTGGAGTGGGGAGGAGATGAGTGGAATAGGTATGTAAAGGTGAGAGGTGCTAAGAATGATGGGATAACTACATAACTCACAACTGTCCAAATAAGGGTCTAATTCATTAAAAAGATCAGATCAGCTGTAGAAGCCATGAAAATAAGTTACTTTTGGCTTTTCTTCTGCAAACCTTTGTTATGTGAAATCTGGTTTACTATTGTCAATAATTAGACCCATAGACTGTAAGGCCAGAAGAACCATCATGATCATCTAGCCTGACCTTCTGCACATTGTAGGCCATAGAACCTCACTCTCCACTCCTGCAATAGGCCCATAACCTCTGGCTGAGTTACTAAAGACCTCACATCTTGATATAAACACTTCAAGTTACAGAGCAGCCACCCTTTACTCAAATTCAAACCAGCAAATAGACCCTATGTCCCGTGCTGCAGAGGAAGGTGAATAACCCCCAGGTTCTAACCTGAAATAAAATATTTCCCTGACCATAAATATGGTGATCAGTTAGACCTTGAGTATGTGGCCAAACATACCAGCCAGACACCTGGGATTGAGTTAGTTTGTTCATGATGAATCACTCGCTGCAGAATGAGTTGAATAGAACCAAACACAAATACATAATAAAGCCTTTAAAGTTGGCATAATGTATTCAGACTATTCCGGCACACCTCTCTTCTTTCCAGGATCTTTAAGACCTGATTTGCTATGATTAGTAACTAAAGAATCCTTCTGCATTATCCTTAATTTTCCCCCTGTTCTTTTGAAAGCTTTGTGGAGCTCCTACAAGTTATATAATACTTTCCTGATTAAAAAAATGTTTTTTTGTTCTTTCATGACTGCCAGTCTTGTCGATTTACTGGGAAACAGACAGGACTTTTGTTCAGTAGAGATGATCCCAACAAATTTTTTTTAAAAAAAACAACACTTCAGACTTGGCAGCTAGATACTTCATCTTAATGTTAAGTGCTAGCTAGGGAAGTACATAAATAGGAATAAAATTAATCACATTATTACTGGAGTATGCTTTGGAACTCTAATATAAAAACATTGAGTATTTGGAGCAGGAATGTGGGTATATATGAAGGACAGTATATAGATCAGCAACAAAGATAGAGGATGTGGCTTAATCTAAAAATCCATGTTATAGCTATGCCAAACATAATTAAAGAGTGAATCATATTCATCCTATCATCAACCACTTTAAAGATTGAATAGAAACAGTTGGCTACTGACCTTTAGACAGTGACTGATATCTGAATTATTTGTGAACATATTTACTTCAATATTCAGTGGACACATTTGAATATTCCCATTTACCAACCCCTTCCACAATACAATATCTGAAATAATGCAAATATCACATAACCTAACAATAGAGAACTAATACTTTGTATGAAATATGAAGACCACAGATGAATGATGACTTTTGAATGGTGACCACTGTATGCAGACTGTTATCTGATAGTTGTACAGGAACTGTTTTCATAGGTAAATACTGCATAACTTTTCATCTCAGAAGTGACAAGGAGTCCTGTGGCACCTTAAAGACTAACTTAAAGCATAAGCTTTCGTGGGCTAATACCCACTTCGTCGGATGCATCCGACGAAGTGGGTATTAGCCCA